>JAOEGS010009266.1:6220-23906 GCA_025447755.1 Corythornis vintsioides | reverse complement strand
ATCCTGCTCGGGCAGGGGGGTTGGACTAGATGATCTTCTAGGTCCCTTCCAACCCCTAATATCTGTGAATCTGTGAAACACAGAGAACACACTATTAAATGCTATATAAATCTAGCGCATGCATACATATCCTTATATGGATACATATATATATATATACATATATATATGCACATATAAACATTATCTTACACCAGCACAGGAATCCAAAACCAGGGTACTGAGACATTTTAGACATATACTTGGAAATTAAATTTATTTATCTGAGAAACAGACAATAGACTATTACTTATGACTCAGCAGGCTTTTAAAATGAGAATGTTTTTACCTTGCTGAGTAAGAATTGTGAAGTGTTAACCTCAGACTAAAAGGAAGACTATCACTGGCAAAAATACCCCTCCTGACCTTATTTCTTCCCTTCGTGCGGATCACGCAGTGCTATCATGGCCCAATTATGTTTCACTTGTGAGATCTGACAGAATTACAGCACTTGATGACAAGATTACACTCCATATTTTTTCTCTAATTAGCATGTATCAAAGTGCCCAGAGTCCTTTTGATTTCATACTTGGATTGATGATAAGTCCATATTTATCCCCTACACACCCTACTGCTGATCCATACTTAGGATGTCAGATCACTAACCACAAACCACAAGGTATGTAGTTTCTACTGCAATGTTCACTGACTTCTTTACTTTCTGTCCTTGTTTAGAATGAAAGGTGATGATTAGACTGAATACACTTAAATGATTGCCTTTCGTTAGCTGAACAATATGGCTTTATATTTGGTTAAAAATTATAGGAAGCTCTTACTTTTGCATTATATCAAGATTTAAATGAAAGAGAGGATGAAATGGAATAAATCCTCATTTTGTCACTACACTTGAAATTCCAGTATTGAGACACTTCATTTAAACCAGATAGAAAAACAAAAACAGAAAACAAAAAAAAAAACTCAAAACAACAAAAATCAGCTATTATCTCTTACCTTCTTGGTCTTACTCATAGATATTGAACAGCACTTCAAACAGGAATGATAAGGAACATATGGTTTTATGATCAAATACAGAACATTCAACATTCATAAAGAAAAGAGTCAAAAGGAAAATTTAATTTTTTTTTTTCAGGCCCTTCTCCTTTAAATAAATCTTCTGCATTTGCCTCTGTTGAAATAATTGCAAGTGAGTCAAGCTAAAACTAATTATTTGATTTAAAATAAAATGTTTTGCCTTTTTTTTAACTCCTTTGTTTAACTTTTTTTTTTTTTTTTTTTTTATTTATTAAAGTATTTTGGGAAAGACTAAAAGAACAGCTTTTTAAAAAGACGGCACATTTCAAGATACATTTTGAAGAATGTTTTGCACTGTGTGACCGACGTCTACAACCTTCAAGTTGTAATGTGTAAAGGGGAAAAATGAAAGTTTTCACAGTGGGATTGACTACTCACTCCTACACGAGAACGTAGAAGTACCTAGCAGAATCAGCCAGCACTCATAAACTGGAATTAACAAAAGAAGTAAATACACAAACATGGATGTCCAGCAACTCCCTGAAATATGCTGAAAACTGCTTCTCCTATATGATATTCACAAAGCAACAGTTTCAAAAATCTGATTAACTTCCTCCTTATTGATTAGAGACACATGAACTCTTCAATGGGGTTAAGCATAAGCAGGCATGCAGAAAGTGGAAAATTAGTTGATGTTACTAACGACATACACAAAAAATATAGCAGGAACATGTATGGACAAAATCAGAACAGGTGATCACAAGGTGAAAACAGTTCACTGTTGCTGCTTATTTCTGAGACTGTCTAGAAGATGACTAATTTCCAAAGCACTAGAGAAATTAAAAACAATAACTATGTTTTTTTAAATGGGTAAGAGAGTTTCAGACAGAGGAAGAATAGGAATATTATTGGAATTAAAATCCAGAGAAACAAATTACAATTCCTAGAAAAATAGAGGCATAATCTATTTCTGCAAATAGCCACTAGATATCAAAGAGACTAGTCATAGTCAGTATGGATATCAAAAGTAAATCAAGTCAGACCAATCTACCTTCTTTGTACAGTACCATAACACAAGGGGATTTGTAGACAGAAAAGATGTCATACATCCTGGCTTCAATAAAGTTTTTTGACATTCAGAGACATTCTCATCAACAACCATTGGATGTTCTAAGAACAAGCTAGATAAATACCACTCAGTGGTGACACATGAATAGATCCTTTCAGTTTGGACATGGGCTAACCTTCTGAAGCCACTTCCATTTTTGTGATTTAAGTAAAATTGGCTTCCTAAAGTATTAGATATTTATTACTACTTCACAAGACTCTCTCATCTTTTATTCAGTAATCATATGTGTTTGAAAATTGCAACTTCAGCTCCAAAAATCCCAAGACTTGAAATTAAATAAATAATAATAATTTTTAAAAAAGACAAAAAAACCACCCCAACTTTTAAAATTGCCTTTTAGTTGCTTAGACAGACAGACCCACTTGACACAGTAATAACAAGAGCAAGTTGGTGATTTTTTGTTGGGTTTTAAAATTATTTAAATTAACACTCCATGATTCTTTGAAATAACATTTTACAAAACAAAAAACCACAACTGCATCAAAAAGGGTACAAGCAAATTAGTTTGAGATGGAAATATTATTACACACCAGTGAAACATAAAAGAAACGTGCTATATTGATAACATTCAAATTTCATACTCTTAAAAAAAGGGGCAGGACTTCAAAAATTCAAGTATACATTTAAAACAGATATCCAAAGTTGTGAGGGAAATGAAAATGAGAAATCAGACAGCTGGCTTGTAAATTAACATTAATGTAAAAGACAGAATTCTCTCATTTTTCTCTCATTCTATTTTTCTTTTAAAATGTGAGTTAATTGAATTGACTTGTGGAAAGGGTTTATATTCTTTTTGTGGTGATGATAAATTTATTGGTTTTCAGAACACAGGGAAAAGACTTGGAAACTATTAAAATGATTCACTTTGACCTTTACTTAGAGTAAGAATCTGAGCTTGGAAAGATTAAATTTCTCTTCTTTAAAATATATGTTGCATGTGAGTAGAGGATGGTAGTTAAAAGTCCTATGTGACTCTTACAAAAAATTTTAATTTTCAACCTGATTTGATTTTCCAATCTCAAGAACACTAGCTGTATATAAAAAGACGTTCCTTATTTACATCTGCTGCACACAACAGTTATTGCCACAGATAATCAAAAGGGATCTCTGCATGTACTGCCTGTGTGTGCTGATACAAAATCCTGCCTTCCTTCAAGGAATGTTTTCAGGAATGCTAAGCACTCTTGTCAGATTGACAATCATTGTTTAATTACTACAGAAAGACAGGATTTGTATCAGCTTTCTTGTTATTAGGACATTATTACAACTGAGTATCTGCAAGCACTATCACTGTAAATAGGATAAAAGTACAGGAGACCACTCTGGTTTAAATTTATTGAGACTGACAAACTGAACACTATATTTCACAGAATAACACGAGAAAAAGCTGTGCACAATTATGGCATTTTACTAAAACTGAAAGAACGTTTCTAAAGCACATTTTGAAACATTTAAAAGATGTTAATGTTGCCAAACTTGTGTTTCAATTGAGACTGATCTTAGTTGTAGGGCTATTCAAATAGAAAAGTCTCCGGACATTGATCTGAACCAGGTATGAAAACTTTTTAGGAGAAATTTATCCCAGATGACCCCGGGAAACCTGATCGTCCCTTCTACAACCAGCATAGATGGTGAATCATGAAGAACCCTGGCAAGTAACAACTCAGATGAAGTGTTTAGTTGCTACTTCACAAGTACCAAGAGACAAACTGTACTTCCTCTGCACACTGTTGAACCACAGAACTAAGTAGACTAGCTTGAGCTTATTTCTAAATAAAGCAAAATACATGGGAAGAGCCCACAAGTTTCAAATTTTTATTTTCTACAGTGGTTCAAGTACTTGTTCTTGATTTGTGTCTTAAAAGTTCATTTTTCCTTTCCATTTTATTTTTCTAAGATTAATTTTGAAATATGTAAATGCTAAATCTGGCTGCACCTTTTCATTTCCTAGTTCAACACAGATTTTTGCTTTTTCATTCTGCACTTATCCACACAATGTTGTGACTGCACTGATACTTAAAAGTGTCATTTCTTTTATCTTGCAAAGTTTTGACTGTTTGGAGCTGAAGCTTTCATATAAATAAGAGCCTGTAACTGGACTTAAACTAATGAGCACTGAACTTGCATGTCATTTCTAGAATGTGGAGAAACACAAAGAAGTTAAAAATGCTTTCACTGGAAGCTAAAAATGACTGTTCTTACATGTCTGTTCCTAAGCAGCTAGTAACAGACTCAGCAGAATAAAAAAAAAAAAAAAAAAAGATAGTGTACTGAATGCAGGACAAGAAAAATATATGACTTCTGTAGAGATATAATTTCTTTGTCCTTTCTAGTGCAGAAACTTTGGGGAAAAAAAACAACCAAACAAAAAACCAAAACCAACAACAACACAAAAAAACCCAACAACCAAAACAACAACAGTAAAAAAAGCCACCTAACAAAAAGCACAAGCCACCAAAGCAAACCAAAAAATTTTTATATTTAAAGTTGTTTGACTTGGAAACTATGGTGCAGTCTCTGCACACAAAGTAAATTTTAAGAAATGAGGTGACCGGTAATTAAATCACTGTCCAAATCAGCTTAAGTACAGCTTTTACTAAGCTAAACAAGCGCCTCTAACTCCAGATAATGGTTTGGCTCCTTGTACAAAGAATAAAACCTGGTGAGAGAAGCATAGAGACACACAAAATCAGCAAAGAAAACTGTTCGCATTACACCCATTAGTATGCGCAGAAGATATATAAATACTCTCTGAATTTGACTTTGGTACATCTCCTTATAAAAAAGTCTTTTTTTTCTATTGCCCTGATGAAGGGCAGCTCAAACACTGTTGTGGATTTTTTTCTTTTTTTCTTGATTGTACACCTTATAAAGCAAATTTGGTGAAAATAAACCTCCAAGAGCCCCATGGGTGCCAATCAGACCTTCACAGAACTTCTAGAACTCTATTCAAAATCATTTGAGTTCAACTCTGGTTTTATATGCTGCTTAACTAACAACAAAATCATCACCATATTTCTTAAAGCATGAGGGAAAACCAAATTAGCCTGTCAGGAAAATAATCCCTTAGAATATTTAATAAAAGACTCAAAGCTTTGGGAGGCAGTTGTATAAAATATTTACAAGGAATTGTTTAAATTAAAGATGGAAATGAAAAAAACCCAACATTCCCTGTGTAATCAGTATGCAAAGCTTTCTTTATCTCCCAGCATCTCCAGGACCACTCAACATTTTATAGACTTGTGCCTAGAATGAGAAGCACCTGGACTTAGAGGGCAGTTAATCAGGGTTTCACACATTATTTATATTCAAAGCTCAGCTTTCTTCCAAACCAAGAAGCAGCAGCATCAGTCAGTAGTTACATAAACATTCCTTTTACAGTACTACCTAACAGAAGAAGTGGACCATGACTTTAAGTGCCCTTGAGACTCTGATCTCTTTAAAATACTGCCATCTCTTAATGTAAACAAAGGTGGAAATATTTTAAATTTAATATTCAGCAATTACCAGCAGAAATTACCTAAGCATTTATTGTTTATAATACCGAAACTATGAAAAGTACTCTTGCCTACAAATAAATAATCTGGCAAGATATAAAAGGACTGACAATCCATGAAGTTAAATGTTATTACATTTGTAATGAAATACTAACTTTAACAACTTTTTACAAGGATGTCTTTATTTCTGCCTAGCAATAGTCTTTATTGCTTTCTTTACAGAGATAAAATAAGCATGATTTTAAAATACCATGTAGAACACCTAATTTTAAGTAACATAGCAATAAAAATTGCTCAACAGCAACATTAGGACTTCAATCTTTCAAAACTCCAAAGCAATCAAGATATATCACAGCCACCTGATTTCTTTTTAGAAATAGACAAAGCATCTAACTGATCCTAAAGACACTTACCAATAATTATCAGGGGAACCTACACGGTAATTTTGCTTCTTTCTCTATAAAGCTATGAAAATGCTGCTATGCTCTTTGAAAGTTGTTTTTAAGATCTTTTTAGGAAATTAGATATATCTTAATAGTCTTTATTAACAGATTGATTCAGTTTCTGTCTTTTCTGAATGCAATGTAATCAGCAGGAATAAAAATTTCCAGATATTACAAAAAAAAAAAAAAAGAGAGAAAACAGCATTCATTTATTACTGAACTACCCAATGACTACAAGAAAATACATATTAATTACATAATACACATAGCAGCTTGATAAAAGTGAGAAGGAGCATCCAGGAAAAAGGCTTTCTGTGTTTAGCTGCACAGAAGGTAATTTTGCCTTCCCAGCTTGATGAAATGAAGGCTGATACCGTGGTAAACTTGTAACAAGATGACTTACGAAAATTATAAAAGCAATGCAAGAGAAGCAAATAGAAATTTATGAAAATGAATATACCTGTACAGTGGTTAATGGCTGATATAACAAATCACCAGAGTCAACAGAACAAAATAGAAGAAAATAATGATAAAATATGTAAATTGTCATAATATTTTATTTTGATGAGCAAATCAAGTGCTAGAATCAGAACCTGGGTCTACTGCAAACTAGTCAAGGTTTTGCAAAGTCCAGTGAAGCAAGAAAAAAGTCTTCTACCAATGTGTATATGTTTGCTGTAATATAGCAAAAAGATCAATCAATGGCCAGAAGTTTGCGCATTAACCTACACAGGTTTAATTTATGCATAACTATAAAATGACCTTCTAACAGTTCAAGTTTATAGAAGTATAAATCATACAAAGACAGAAGGGTAGTTCACGGATCAAAGAGCTATGGAAGAACAATACAGATGTACTTGTCCCTTGCTTTACACCTGGACAATCATTACTGTCAAATGCACACTACTTTCAAATTAATGTAGAGGGATACCAATTCAAAATCATAGCACCTAGCACCTTCTTGTACAGAGCAGTAATTACAATCTATGAAACTGCTTTTTTATACTTTTGAGAATTATAAGATCCAACTCTTTGTTGTAGGTTCTTGCAACATACGTAAGTATAAATATAAATATGTTCACTTCTGCAAAAAAAATTACACCAAGCAAGAAAGTCTAAGGCACAAATTGTATTTGTTGTGTTCTTCAGACAGTTTGGTCACAACAGAAACTACAGGGGCTTTAGACTCCTTGGGGAATCTCTTCCCTCACCTATGGGAAGTTGAAATAGTAACGTACATTTTCTGTGTAGTGTAATCTTAACTGGAAATCCATGAAGGAAACAAGTTTTTTCCCCTACCAAGGCTCTTAACAAAACAAATACCGCAGTCATTTTCTTCCTATTTAAACCATAAATCTGACCAACTCTCCTGCAGCTCTCCTAAAAAAAACCCCAAACAAACCAACAAACAAAAAAAGATACAAAACCCAAAGCCTGTACAGTAATAATTCTGAAAGGATGTGGCTTGATTATTCAATTGCTTGTTTCCTATTTACTCTTGCAAATTCATTCCAGATAGAAAATCAAGAGCATAACCTAGGATTTTTCTTCAGCTCTGCATATCATTCAGAAATCAAATTAATAATTAAAAGACGGATCTATTAATTCCAATGAAAATAAATGTTCTGAAGGTGTGAAGCCTTTTGAAATTACTCATTGGTGCAAATCACCGGGTTTTTTTCAGGGTGAAATCTAGGTAAACATGAATGATTTGGATAACTCTTTCAAAACAACCGTATCTTTACAATGTACTGGGTTCAGATTTGGTCTGCACTTAATCTGGAATGGACCTTTGTTCTCTTTAAAGAACTAGGTGAATGAATGACATAAAGACATTGGTTCCATTATTTTGAATTAGTTTATTGAATTCGCATAGGACTAAGAAGCCAGTGTGGTAATGATTTTAATCTATAGAGATTTTGTATATCCATAGAGTAAAAAGACTGACTATAAATATGTGAGAAGGATGGCATGGAAAATAATTTTACTTAATTTGTATCATCAATGACACATTCACAAACCTAATTATTCAAGCTCCTTTCTAAGAAAGAAGTTGAACTTGACTCCAGAAAGCAAAAACTGCTAAAGCATAGTTCACATTAGACTTTTATATATTCACATAAACCATTACTTAAAATGCAAATTTATGTCAAAATCTTACTTACACATCCTTTTAATGAATGGTTTAAAAGTAATCTTAAAATATTGAAAAGTTTTGAGTCCATCATCAAATTTACTTTCCCGACAGTAAAACTTTTGCATTACTGTTGGTGATGACCCATTCTGTAGCTACACCTAAGACATCCTGTCCCCACCATCTGGCCAAAGTACTACACTACATATATCCTTCAGTTCAAAATACTGGTCTGAATTTTCAATTATACTAGCACACATAATAGGATATTAGCACTACTATTCTTAAAAAAATCCAAGCCACAGGCTAAAGAGACAAATGAACATCAGCGTCTGAAATATTTAGAGAAAAGGTGCAAGTTCTAAAGCATTTTTTAAATTTATTTATTGTACAAGTGGTATTTTTTATGCTGGTGAAGAATTTGTCCAGAAAAGTGGCAGTATATGGTGGGAATTATAGAATGTGTTTTAAGGAACAAATCAAAGCAAAAAAAAAAAGCAACAACCAAAAAAACAAAACTAAACAGAAAATGCTCATTAAAATGTACCCTCATCTATGATATGTTTTTAGATTTTGCATGTTTCAAGTCTTGTACAATAATACTTTGTCTTAAATAAACTTACTCAATGACAAATTATAAAATGGAATAAATCTTAAATTTCTAAAAAACATACATCTATAAATTAAATGTTTCACTGATGTTTTTAAATTGGTGTAATAATGCAGAACAATTTGCCAACACACTTCTAGTGAAAAGTAAAAAGGTTTATATTGAATGTAACAAAAGACACAGCCTTTCTATAAGATATATGGAAAAAAGAAGCTAACTGATACAGAACAAATGCTACCAGACCACACTAAATAATCAAACCTCCATTAGTTCAGCTGTGATGAATTAGATACTATTGAGAAAATACCTTAATGTTTATTTCAAGTAAAGAACTAGAAAATATACTTGTTGCTTAAAATGAACTTCCCTGGGTTCAGATAGGATAGGGTTAATTTTCAGAAGCAGCTGGGAGGGGGTCCACAATCAAGGATAGACGATTGAACCAGGTATTGTGCTATTCCTATACCGTAATGATGGTATATAAATGGAGGTGGAGGGTGGGTTGTTCTACTTCCCTGCCAGTTCCAATGTTTCTTCTGGTTTTCTCAGAGGTCATGCACAACTAGTTTGACTTGAAAATAGCTGTGACTGACTTTCACTAGAATCTCAGTTTGCTAGGTATTTAACAAGCTTTGCTGTTTAATAAAATCTGACACAAGGTTTTATATTAAATCTTTCATACAATGAAGAACCTTCATGGAAATGATGAATACTTAGGTGCTACAAGCCAAGTTCTACTTTCATCCTCATTCATGCCATTTCAAATAAGCATGTTACATTTCTGAGTGCTGAATCTTACTCTGGTCTGACCCAATTCAATGCTTAAGACAATAGTTTCTTAACCATTCTTCCAGTTAATTTCCGGAAAGAAGTCAGACACTATCCTTCTATCCTTTCATAAGCACTTAGAGACATAAAATCCATATGCCTTTCACTCTCTCTACTGTCATACACCACAAGCTTTTTACACTTCGTTTTTTACAGTTCCTTTTATATCTAGAAGAAACATTTCACTGTGTGTATGTAATGGTAGGATAAACAATTAGAGACTATAGATAGCATATTGCATAAAAGGAGGCAAGAAGCATAGCCTGAGCACAGAATAAAAGGGATAATCACAGAGGGACACATAGGAGAGAAACAAGGGAGGCAGAAGCAGGTATTAGATTTGGTTTGACAGTCTGTTTTCTAAATAAAGTCAATTGACAGAGTAAATTGACAACACAGTCTTATCTATTACTTAATACCTGCTTAATGATAGAGAGAATGGTTTACTAGGAATTGGCTTAAATTAGACATGTAAACCCACCATTCAAACATTTAATCCCCTGTGAAATAAATTAGCTAAGTTTAAGTGTCATTAAGACTGAGTTAATCACCTGTGGAAGGAGAAAATATGAGGCATAAAAAAATTTCAGTGATTAACACTGCATCGCTATGATAGGCAAACTGAAAATTTATGCTAATAGATATTATAGAGGGAAATCTGTATAGTCCCTGAGGGGGGCAATTGGCACTGAGGTTAAATGGAATTGGCAAGGCCAACCAAAGGCCAGACAAGGGAAGAAAACAGTATGTTTGTCATGTTATATTCCCTCTAGCTCCACAGGTTTCAGGATCTGCTTTTTAGCAAGTCAGGAACCAGAGAAGATCATGGTAGGAAATCTTATTAGCAAAAAGACAGGCTTGTTTTGCTTCAAAATTCTATACCTCTTGTTTATCCTTTACGGCCCAACCTTGGCTACCATACTGTGAAGTGGGATCTATTTTAATATTGTCCTTTCTTACTTAAAGATGTTTGATTTTCCTGGTGACAAGGAGAAAATCACTCTAGCCCTCTGCCTTGTGAGCATAGGAAACAGGATAATTTTTATATCACTATTATATTATGTCTGTAGTCTGTTTTCCCAAGAAAATAACACTTCTTTCTGTCAGTTTCTCCCTGAAATCTTGCAAACTTTTTGGTCAGTTTTGATCACATATTGCAGAGGTCTTGGTGATATGAAGATCAGGTAAGTATCATAAAAAGAGAAAGATTAAAGCCTTCACTGAAGGGAAGACGGATGAGCTCAAGTCTTATTAAACATTACAGAGTAACATAGGAGAAAGCTATTATAAATGCTCACACCACAGGAAAATTTTAACAGAAGTTCACTATATTATACACAACAGTGAATCTAGCCACAGGGCTTGAATATTTATGGAATCAGGCTTCTTATCATCTGCTCAGGACAGGATTACTTTCATGGTTGTATCTCACTGGTATTTAATAGTCCTCATCATGAGCTAGGTATTGTATATGTATAGACATGATACAAACACAGAACAAAAATGTTTTGCACTGCCAGAAAACTCACTATATTAATTACCTAGTTTTGTATGAAGAAAACAAGAAGGGGAGTGTGAGAAGGAATGGAAGAGAGAGAGGAATGTACATAACCTGTTACTGTGGGTTTTTTCCATTTTATAAATTATTTTTTATGTTCTCCTCTTTTAACAGTTACAAGTTCATAGATTTCTTTACAGTCAGTTGGTTTTCTCCTAGTTGTACTGTGACAACTATGATCACTTCTTGACAGAACCTGACACACAGCTTTCCAGTTGGATAGAACTACAAATTCAACATATAGACAAATTCATCCCTGGCAGAGCTGTTTAAACTGCAACCAAGCACCCTAATTATACTTAAGTGAATAGAAATGTTTAAGTAGTAAAAAAAAAAAAACCTAATTAATACACTCTGATTAAAAAAAACCAACAAACAAACAAAAAAACCCAACAGAAAAAAAACATGCCACTGATTTTGAGAACAACTCCAGAGTCATCAATATGATTTACCCATGGTGGAAGACATTTATTTCCATAGTCACAGGAGGGAAATTGAACATTTCAGTAAAAAAATTTGAATTACTTTATTTGTCCAAATTTGCAGCCTCAAAGCTAATGTAATTGTGACTTTTTGTTTCAATACATGTATTTTTGCAGTGCTCTAAAGAGATTTCAATTAATGGTTTAAGCCCTAGCTACATTAAAGATAACATAGAAGTCTTTGAACACATAACACAGTTGTAGTCCTTTAGGACAATAAAGATTATAAAACTCAGGAAGAGGAACTTGATAGCTGGACAAAGACATCTCAATGAGCAGGAAGGGATCTAGCTATTCAGTGTCTTTGTAGAGCTTCTTAAACAAATTCAGCATGACCATTTTAGAATACACCAAAGAATTGTTTGATTCAAATGTATTTTTTCAACACCACAGGAATAACCTTCAAAGCACTCACACACTTTTATCTGCTTCACCTGTGTTCTTTCTATCCTTAAATCAAGTTAGAAACAAAAACAAATAAAAAAAAGAACATTAATTTTTATTAGTAATTAAAAGACTCAGCAAATGTTGACAGGTGACTCAGCATGGTAGCTTTCCAACGTTTTACTAAAACTGTTACAATAAAAATCACTTTTTTTTCACTAAAGATTAATGAATACCACATTCTGTACTAATACCAAATTCTGTGTACTGCAAGTACTCAAGCCCATTGAGTCTAGAACTACTTTTCACTGTATGAACATGAATTAACTGCTATGAAAATGCTCACATTAAACTTACTGTCATACATCACTTTTTTTTCTGTTTAAGCCTGTTATTCACTACTTAGAAAATAACCCTGCTGAAATAATTAGATCAAGAGTTTGACTTTAAATGAAGCCTTTATACATATACCAGAAGTGCTATCATTTAGAGTATGTAATCAAATAAAATTTTCTGCCTAACTCCATGAATTCTGGATTCAGGACTGAGCCAGAATCATGTAGGTTACTAGTGTATACTGCTGTTGGGCAAAAATCCAGTGGTGGCTTAGAAGAAAATTATGTTTACATTAATAATTTCAGAAGCATATTTTTTAAAATTGCTATGTTTGGCAGATTTTAGTAGATTTAATCTTTTTCATCTTTTTGCATATAATCCTTCTCATTTAGCATTCAGGGAAAAAAAGTAAATTATCCACTTAAAAGTAAGTATAATATGTAGAGACTGAGAAACTGAAATTTCATCCCATTAAAAATGATGATGGCTTAATTTTAGTTTCATATTGAATTGGAATGAAAGACAAATTCAGGATTTTTCATGTTACACAAAACCAAATCCTTTTTCAAGCTAATGGTTTGGATTGGTTTTGGTGTTTTTTTACTTTTTACCCTCTGAGTGTTACTTCACAGATGTTCTAGAAATTTTACAGAAGCATTGAGTTGAAACCAGTTCTTGAAAAAAATTTAGTCAAACTAAAGGTTTTTAAAACACAGATTTCAATCAGCTTTTCAGTTCAGTATAAACAAGTTCAAAAACTCCTTCTGTACTCTATTTGCTATGCAGTAGACCATGAAAACATGTATTAAATACAGCTATATTTACTTTTCATATATGTAGGATCATATTGTCCATTATATTAAGCAGACTCACAGATTTCTATACAGCTGCATCCCTCTGCATCAGGCAGCTCCTTCCTTCACAGCTATCACAAATACATGTCGACATGTCCCTGTGGGTACAAGTCTGCTTCATAGCAGGTATATTTCTAATCCATACATTTTAATGGAGGTGGTAATAAACAAAATCAATTTGATCTTTAGTTTTGGTCTGCAGGATTTTAAGGCCTGTATCTAACATTAAAACTGGCAGACACAGACAAGCACTTCTGGAGTGATGGGCCTGCATGTGAGCTAACAGGTATAGATAAGCAAATAGAAAAAAGATACTAGTTCTGAGTTTTCTGTTCCTTGTATAGTCCCAGGTTATTCACTGCAATCACTCTGCTTTTTTTTGTATGATGCAGCTTCCTTCAGGGATTTTGAGATGCAGGTCAAAGTGAGAAGAATCTTTGAAGTGTTCAATTTATATGGATATACTGTAGCAAACCAAAATGATTCTTTGACAAGCTGTGTGTAGAATTCATCCTGAAGTGCCAGCAAATCATTCCAGAGGGGAAGGATGGATAAACTATTCAATTCCCTTCTTCATAAAAAAATGCAGGGGAAAGGGAAATAAATCACGTTGTAATATAACATACTATATCCATATTCTCTATACAAACAATGTGTCAATAAGAAAACTCTGTAATGGATGTCATAGAACCTGGCTATCTATGAAAACAAACATTCCTTTTTATGATAAAACCACCTGAGATCTCCAAGGAAGCGAAAGCCAATAACTCAAGGTAAAAAAGGTAAATATAAAATGCACTCTTAAGATTTTATACCTTTGACATCATTGTTACCTTAACATAAGTAAACTCGAAACTGACCTGTGGTGGTCACACTCAGACCAAGAATATCCTTGTTTCTTATTTTCAATTCTCAGATTCTTTCTGTCTTAATGTCATATTAGCATCTGGTTGTTCATCTTCTGAACATTCCTGAGCAGTACTGAGGACTGGAGAATAACCAAGGAACTGGAAATACAGGTTGGCGAGGAGTGCAGAGATTATTTGTATCTGAATTTTCTATTACTATTTCTAGTAATCCAGATCCATGTAAGAAAAAAAAAAAGTATAGCTATGCAGTCACGAGGTTAAATGCTCCTGCTTTTTCTGTGAAATTAGAAACCAGACAAGTGCTTGAGTCAATACATTTCATTAATGTAATCATGAAAGCATTGGGAAACAGGATGGTTTAATTTCTATATTAAAAATTGTTTCTATATTTACTTTTTTTTTTTTTTTTCAAATAACTAAATAAAAAGGGGAAAGTGCTTGACAGAAGGTAGAGGAATTAAGAGTTCAAAGACCAACAATGGACTGCAGAGATTATGATTCAGAGATGCCATTCAGACCAGGTATTTTCTAGTCACTGCTTCCATATACTCAGTGACAGTCAGTGATGCACTGACGCTTGATGGTGACTGATTATGATCAGATGCCAGTTTTGCAAGAATCACCTTTAGAAACTGTTATTCTGCAGAGTGATTCTGACATGTCAGTGAATTGCTGTGTCCCAGAGCTGTATTTTATAAACAAGAGACACTGCTCTCTGGAGATAGAAATGATTATGTGAAAATGAAGTTGTTGCAGGGAGGGGGAAAGAATCCCTCTCTAGTGGAAGAGAGAAATAAACTATCTTTTCTTTTTTTGCAGTTAATCAAGCCTTTGCCCACATGTGAGCTAACTGGTATAGATAAGCAAATAGCAATGAGACGTTAGTTCTGAGCCTTTTTGTTCCTTATATGGTCTCAGATTATTCACTCTGATAACTCTGCTTTTATGTACAACACACTTTCCTGTAGGGATCTGAGATGAAGCTCAAAGTGAGAAATATATAGTTATTGATTTATATTTTTTAATTTATTATTTTTATTTTTAATTAAGACTTTGTGATTAATGCTGAAGTGCCTCTAATTGCTGTTACATTCCAGTGGAATTCACTAAGGAATACCATTTTTTTTTCTGAGTTCAAATATTGGACAGTTTGTAATCTCCGAGGTAGAGTTTAGAGATCCTTGTCACCACATATGCAAGGAATGAGAAATGTGCAATGTGATTTAGACATCAAAAACTGACTATCAGTTAAATTTACCTTTGAAAATAGAGTTCATTAATGCATATTCATGTATTTAGATTTTATACTTTTGAAATGGAATACAGCTAATTAATAAGATACATTTTTCATGTGTTTCCAAAATACAACTTCATTTGATAGTTGGTTAGTTTTATATTCGATAAAGTGATCTCATTTTTACATTAAAACCAAAACTATAAAAGTCATTATGAACATTAGTATTGATCAATTGCCAGCGATAGTAATAAACACTATGAATCTTTGCTAAGTAACCATTCCCTTAGAATTAGTGAGAAAGATGTAGAAAACAAGAGAGTGGAACAGACTGCTGGGGTGTTAAAGAGACTATTTGAAATATTCTTGGTAGGATTAACCTTGATTTCACCCTTTGACTTCTATTACAAACAAACAAACAAGAGAAGGATGTATTGGAAAATGTAATAAAAAATGCTAGGATCAGGACTTGAGCAAAAGTCTGATACCCCTAGAATCAATAGCACCTATTTCAAGAAATGGTAATAATTTTTAAATATGCAAATATTCTTACCTAACTACCAAAAATTATGTTCCTGATAACAATCAAAGATGGTGAGCAGCCAAATACAGTTCTTCAATGGATTCAGGTTCTCTTTTCAATAAGAAAAGAAAGTTATGGTAATATAAATTCAACTCCATTCTTGAGGGTAACATTTATAGTGTTGATGTCATAAGTGTACAGTAACAGAACACTGAATTATTGATCCAGAACTCATATTCTCTGTTATTTTGCTAATATGAACAATAAAGAATGTTATCAATAATCTTAAGAAGAACAGCCTCCATCCAGCTTTCTCTTAAAGAAACTGAGGACATTTTCTAATATTATAACACCTGAATAGAGATTGGGGTTTCTCTGTTTATCTGAAATAATATATTCAGTCAGATATTATTAATTCATTATAATAAACAGTCATTTTAATGTTATGTCCAAACTATTTTCTAAAAAAAAAAAAAACAAAAACTAAAAAAGCTTGAAGAGCTCAATAAAGTAAAAAAGTGCTGGTTTATCTTCTCCATATCATAAATGTTTTAAATTGCATGATGTGTGTTTTGAAGTATAAACTAGTGATTTAAATAATATATTTTTTAAAGAGAGTATTTTAATGGAACTTCTTTCCTTAACTTATATTTAAGATAAAATCATAATGAACTTCAATATTTTTACTTACATGATCATTAAGGTTAGGGTATTTCAGAAAAATAAGTTCACATGATGTATAAACTTGTCCAAAACATATTTCTATCTGTAAATTCTAAATTCTGATGAAACAGAGCTACCTCCATTACTCCATCTATTTTCCAGTCTATTACGCAACACTAGCAAATGAGAGAAGTAAAGATAGCAATGTGGAGAAAAGTATGAACTAAAAAGTATGAACTAAAAAGTGACTGCACCTTTTTAAGAGCAAGTATGCAGCCAACATAAAACATGAGACAGTGGAAGACTGAGTTAACCTTGTTTCCAAAGCTCTCTTGCATGCCAGGTTTTTCCAGCTTGTGAGAACATTCAAACACTGAACATTTCCCATGTTATATAATTTCACTGAAATTGTAAAATGTGTAGGTCTGTCTTTTTCTCAGTTTGTTCCTAATCTGATCTTCACTTACCCATTGTCCCTTCACATGCAGATCACAGTCTATAAGGAGGTCATGAAAAGCCATTAGAGGCAGTTGAGACGCATTAGTTATTGAAACTTTTAGTATAATGCAAAGGGCAGAACACATCTTGCTCTCCCATGCTTTATGTGCATTTCCTCTTCAAAGTAAACATCTGTAAAGCTCTTGAACTACAAAAATGCATGCACACGTCACATAAAAGCTTATGATTAAGAAATATATATTTTTATCGCTACTTGAATTGAAAGTGTGGAAGCACTTTAACAAATTAATTCCAACCCAAGCTAGCGATTACCAGTTGATTAGTTCAGAATACTAAACTAACCTACCCAGTTTCCTGTGGGTGTCAAAACCAAAAGTGTCACAATAAAATATTAATTTTTAAAATTACTGCTTATTCAAATAATTAATGGTCCTGGATCTTTAATTATTCAAACAAGCCTATTTGCAAGCCACTTTTTGGTAGTTTATACATGAAGTAGACCATTAACAATTACATAAGCCATTAAGCAGTTACATTCCAAAAAAGAAGAGGGAGAAGAGATGCATTTTCGTATTCAATAAATCTTACTCAGCTCAGTGATCTTCTTTATATCTTTATATTTAACAATAGAAATATAATGAAAAGGTACACTTTTTTTTTTTTTTATATTAA
>JAOEGS010009265.1:70937-95138 GCA_025447755.1 Corythornis vintsioides | reverse complement strand
AGGGGGAGGGGGGGGGGGCAGGTTGTTTTGAAAGTTGTTTGTGTGTTGAAAGCCGGTGGGAAAGTTCAGGCTTCCCCATTTGGAAGAGGCAAGGCTGGGTTCCGCTCTTCCAGCATGCGCTTTCCATTTTTAGCTTCATTCAGACGCAGACAGTAGCTCCTTTCCTCTTCCTCTCCTTGTTTGTGACACTTTTCTGAGGCAGCTTTTCCACAGGCAGCTGAGTGGTCTCACGGCCATGACCCCACGTTTTCTTCAGCATGGAATATTTTTTTTCTCTCTGAGGCATTAAGGAAAGAGTCTGAAAAAGGTAAAGAGCTTGTCAGCCTAGGCATTTTTTTCCTCTTTGTTTTTGTTTGCACGTTATTACCGAGGCTGGTCTTTTAAAGCTCTGCTTCAGTCAGAGCAGCTTCGTTTACACTGCTTTTTGGCTATTACTCAACTGTACCAACTATCCTGCATACGCTTTTAAAGTGTCACAGACTACTGTATTAGTCACGCTGTCTCAACGGAAACCACAACACTGAAGGACAATGAGGATTAAAGGCTGTTTTCTTATTTTCCAGGCTGCTACACAGTGTAGCTCGGACGCTGTGAGTTTCAAGAATCTGGTGAAAGGGAGAGAGTGGACAATGAAAATGGACATGGAGGATGCTGACATGACTCTGTGGACAGAAGCCGATTTTGAAGAGAAGTGTACGTACATCGTGAACGATCACCCCTTGGACCCCAGTGCTGATGGAGGCACCCTAACTCAGGCAGAGGCTTCCTTGCCCAGGAACTTGACTTTCAAATACGCATCTAACTGCAAAGAGGTAAGCGGCAGCGCTCTGGGGAAGGTTGGAGTCAGACCAGCCAAATCACAGCTCTTTGGAAACTGCGTGCTCGCCCTGCTTCCATTCTTGAACACACATGCACGCACCCCACCACCACCAAATGCTGCCCACTGGCTTGGAAGAAGGGATCCCTAATAACTCTTTTTTTTAAGAAACTGTGAGCTGGTCATGTGCCTTGAAATATTTTCACTGGAGATCAGTGAAAAGAAGGCAGCCTATCCCTGAGAATGGTTCTGTACCACTTCGCAAACAGTTAAATTTTCACACAATTTAAAAAGCATCTGAATAAGCATATTTAAACTGTGGGGTAGTTCTCTGTGCCAATTTCTAGACTGCTGTTTGCCAGGACCATTCATTGCCTCTGGCTCAGAGATTAAAGTGCCTCGGTTGTCCAATAAATAGCTTTAAAAAAGTAGAGGAAAAGAAAAACACAACACAAATTCCTGGAAATGTGTTTAATTATTTCTTTTTGGTTTTCCTTTGGTTTTGAAATTGCTTTATTCTTTTCGTGAACTTGCTGTATTCCTGACTTCCTAAATTCTTACAAACTCCAGCGTGTCGGTTAAGGAGGTGATGGTAGAGCTGTAGCAAGCTTGACAGAAGGGTGGCCGTAGCTTAAATTAACTTTGTTTATCTGGGACAGTATCTTCACTGGTAGTTAGCCGTGCGAGTCGGTCCTATCCTTGTCCCTGGAGTGGGTACATTCTTTGTTGTTGTTTCAGAAGGGCTGGAAAGAAATGAGCCCGGATGAGCAATTTGGTTTTGTGTTTACTCCTTCATATAGAGTAGCTATTATAGCTAGGTGTGATGTTCGGTAGGGTAATAACCCAAGGGACAACCTTTCATTTCTCCTTGTGCTGAGACTTGTGGTATAGCAGCTATTACCTGTGCTTCCACTTTGGCTAAACACACCGACCACAGAGCTGAAAAGAGGTACGCTTACCCGCACCTATCAAATATTTCCTTCCAAAGTAGATACTTGTTTAATCCTGCGTGCAGAAACGGGGCTGGACCCCCAGCTGGAGGGTATTGGCACCACTGAATTTAGCTTGGCAGTGCATAATACAGTGCCTAGGAGGCTTGGTGAGAGGTTAAAGCTAAATTCTCCTTAAAATCACTCTTCTCTTCCCATCTGCCCTACCCTGCCCTGCAGAACTTTGGCAGAGGGAGAGCACGCTCCAGAAAAAAACAAAAACAAAAAAACCAAACCAAAACCAAACTGCAAAACGCTGTTTTGTGTTTTTGCATCATTAGGGAGGTCTTTCTGCGGCGGAGGGGGGGAGATAAAGCTGTGACTCCTCTGTGTGATACCTGGGGATTTCTTGGTTGAAGGATGAGCTCTCAGCGCGACAGCTTGGGCAGATCCTCGGCAGCCGGCCGGTGACTGATTGGCTGCTCAGGCAGCTTTCTCTCTCTGCCCCCGGTTAGTCTTGGCTGCCTCGGCAGCAGACAGCCAAGGAGCTTTCAAAATTCCCAGTGCTGTTTGGAAACATCAAGGTGTAATTTCCTTACGCTGTAGCTCAGGTCAGTGAATCAGGGTAGGAGGATTGTTGCCATCTCTGTGTAAGAGGTGAGGGGAGAGAAAAGTCATTGGAAGGTTTTCTGGTTTTTCCTTGTAAAATGTGACCCGTGCAGCTCCTTGCCAGTGGGAGTCTGACTATAGGACATCCTCCTTTTGTTCTGCCAAGTTCCCCTCGTCTCTTATTTTTGCTGAATAGCACCTACCAAAAGGAGCAATAGGAACTTTCAAACCCTGACTATTTCTAAGGTAGCTCTGAAAGAAAGGGCCGATCTGATCCTTTTTTTCCCCCTGCCTTCTGTGAAAGCCATGATCCTGGGAATGTACAGACAGGTCACTTGTTTCCTACTTGTCTGCTGGCTGGAATAGTTGTAAATGGCGTAATCCGCTCGCATTCTAGCGACTTCTGAGGTGAAACATTTTTTGCTGTTTGCCTTCTGAGTTTGATTTTGGTCAGGACTAGGTGCATGTTGCTCTTGTACATCACTGTTTGTGGGGACAGCGAGGGAGGCTGATTCTGATTTTTGACCTCATGGAAAAACCACTGGAGCCCTCACAGCTCGTTAGGGTGGGATTTTTACACTTGCGAAAGGATGAGGTAAGACTTCAGAGGCTGCATGTGTGTGTGTTTGCCCGTGGGTCTCAGATGTGAGCTGTCTTCATCGTTAACTTTGGGGAGAGCTGTGGCTTCATCTGGTTGAGAGTTTTAAATGCTGAGTCAGTTTATTGACAAAAACATATATAATACATCGCTTGTGAAATGCTAATACTGTCATGATTAGATCATGAAAGCCTAGTGTTGTCATGATTAGCATTGTATCTCCTCTTGGAGTAGGAAAAGTACTGCGTGCCTGCCTGGGAGGGAGGAAGTACAACTGCTGTTGTTTGGGGGAGGTTTGCTTTTTGTCTTCTTTTTCCTTGCATGTTTTGTGAATCCCGTTGCTCCTCTTTAAAGGTTTATGGAATTTGCAAGGGAGACCGTGACACGTCATACTCTTGTTTGTTCTTGGATCTTGATCTGGAATTTTTCTGAAGGACACATTTTTCTTTCTGAGTTCACCAGTATGTGTCAGCATTTAAAAAAAAATGAATTACTACTGCTCATAATATTTTAGGCTGTGAGATTTACATGAAGTCATTTATTTATTTCTATGTGTGAGCTATTTATCCTTTCCTCCAGTTTTAGCAATTGACAAAAAATGATGAAACACGGTGCCAAAATCACACTCCATGAGGCCGTATGTGAATGATCCTTTTCATACAGACATTTAAATTTTTTTTCAATAGTTTTTTTTCCCTTTGGGCTCAGTCCTTAAAGTCAGAACAGCCCTTCTTCATGTAAAATGCCAGTTATTCTGCTGTCTTCAGTATTACTAGTGCCTCATCCTGGTCCATGAGCTTGACAGAGAGAAATACATCTCAGCACACCCATTACTTGTTGCATTTCTCTTCTAAGAGGAATGTCTCTTAAGACTGACCTTGAATTGATGATTTTGATGAAGGCAGTGATTTTGAGCTGCTACAAAGTGTGCCCTGCTGACCTCAGACACTTGCTCTCCACTGTTGCTTTTACTTCATTTCTTTTGTATGTGATCACAGAGGAAGCAGTCTCAAAGCATTGTATTTCATGGCATCTCTTTTAGAAGACTGGTCTCTGAATGAAGGGGTAAAAGTTATGTGTTCTTAGGTAACTGTAGAACTAGTAGCGTTTACTTGTTTGTTTGTTTATTAAAAAGCAGCATTATTCCAGGACACATGAAGTCCTTCCTTACTTGCACGTGGGGAATACTGTTATTTTACTGAAGCAAGTGAGGGGTTTTTTTGGCGTGATTTTTTTATTATCATTTTCATTTTTTGAATAGCAGTTTAGTGGTTCCATTGCAAAATACCCTCCCCTTGCAGGATTAACTGGGGTTGTTGTTTACTTCCCAGTGCCCTCTCCTCAAACACGGCTGTTAGGTCCTTAAAAGCGCTTTCTAACACCAGCTTTGAAACCGGAGCCCGTCCGTGGGCAGCGGGCAGGGGGGGGATGCTCTCTGCTACCCGGCCTGCCGCCCCTGCCCGCCGCCCCGCTCCGGGCCCCCGGCGCCGCATTAGGACCCTGGTCAGTTCCAGGGCCGCCGCCGCCGTCCCGGGCTGCTCCCGGTTCCGTGCCCGGGCTCCCCACGCCGGGCCAGCCCGGCCGGGCTCCGCCGCTGCAGCGCCTGCAGGTTGTCGCTGGTCCCCGCTCTCCAGCTGCTTCCTCCCGCTGCCGCTCGGACCGGGGGAGAGTCGGGCTAGCTCAGCCCGCCTTCGGCTGGGGACGCAGCTGCCCGCAGCTCCAGGCTTGAAGGCTAACACTGGACTTCATCTGCGAGCTGCAAGTGCTGGGGTACTGACAGGGAAAACGTGGCGGCGGCCCGCTTGCCAGGGTGTCGAAAGTTGGAGCTTTGAAGGGACAGGGGCCGAGCGCCGGCAGAGAGGAAACTGCGCTGCTGAAAATAGCACGTAGCTGCCTTACCGGCACGGGTCAGCCCCAGGCTGCGCAAGGGCAGTAGGCTGATATTTGCAGGGAACGAATTCAGGTCATGCTCCCCTGTGATTCCCTGCCACGAGGCTGGTTCGGAAGGTCTCGTCGCCGAGAGGCAGGAATGCGCTGAAGGACACCTGGTGGACACAAATCTGAAATGCCTCTTTGCGACAGCTTTTCGGCAGCCCAAACGCAGCTTCCCCTCCGCTTTGGACTTGGAGTTCCTTCGTCCTTCTGTTGCCTCGGCAGCTCTGCACTTTGTCGCCTCTTGTTAAGCCGCGCTGCGCCCGACCCCGTGCCCTCCTCTTCCCTCCCAGGCTGCGGCAGGGCAGAAGCCCCTTCTGGCGGCGGCAGCCTGAAGCCAAACTGCTGTGGCACTGCTGGCACCCCTCTCCTGGAAGGTACCCCTTCTCAACCACAGCAGCGAGGCTTGTAGGGGCATAATAAGAAGCCAAGAACTGCTGAGCAGAAAGACACCCTCAGTTAAAAGTCATCTGGCCAGCTTTAGTCTGGTTAGAAAACTTAAGTGTTGGCACACACGGATGTGCAGAACATCCTCTGTCAAAATAGCCTGACAGTACAAGGTGAGAAATCCTCTTCACAGTAAGTTGCACCCCGGGAGAAGCAAATACTGCTTGTTAAGGTGGATATCAAAAAGTATCTGCTGTGTCAGAGACACGAGTTCAGTGAGTGTTTCAAGTTGACTGGTTCGAGGAGTGATTTCTAGAGATTCTGAGAATTTCATTAAAGTAGTTTTAATTAAGGCCAAGGTTTTTTAAAACCATGACAAAACTCAAGCTATCATGCAGTAAAACTGGTAGGGTGTGCTGTAGCTTGGTTGTGAACTTTTCATGAGAGGGCAGATGGATGTAAATGAAGATATATGGGGAAGATGAGAAGAACATCTGCCTTTTTCAGCTTTCTATGAGAAATGTACAAGCAAGACAAAAATAAAACTGAGCCACTGAGCTTGTTTCAGCTTGTGGTAGGTGTAGGAAAACTTCTGGAAGTCCCTTTTCTCTCTCTTCAGTCCAGATGCACAGATCAATGGAGCATTTAACTACCTCTAATGTTGATATTTAATTTTTTTTTCTTTTTTTTTTGTGGTGTGCTGAAACACATGTTGAAATGCAGACAAGCACAAACAGCCACCACATACACCCAGCAATCTGTTTCCGGGTGGATTACCTCTTTGATTCCATGGCTGTTATTTATCCCCTTAATTTTGACATTTAACATGAAATTATGCTAGATATTAGTTGTTTACTGAGATTTTTAATCTTTACCAGTACACAGGCAAGTACTTCTCTGCCTCCCTCTCTATCCCACACCAAGAGGGTGATACAACAGAAGAAAATGTGATGTGAGAAAATCACTAGGCTTTGTTAATTTGTGAAGTGCTGTCTACAGTCCAGAGTTTACCATCCTTTCCTGTAAAGATCTGTCTCAGAGGGAAAGAAATGCACACTGAATTGAGCTGTGTGCAGTGTCTGAGTGCTAATCTGCTTTGGTAAGATGCCTTGTGGGGTACAGACAGCAGTAATCCCAACTCTCAGTGTCTGCCAACCACTTCTGCTATTCCCATCCTGTTCGGAAATCCTGGCAAGCAAAGGACAAGTGGCAAGATGTGTAAAGGGCATATGATGAGTACATTTTGCCATAAAAGTTTGATTATAATACCAAATTAATGGTTTTTCTATCCTCCCTTCCCCCCCACCCATCTGTGCAGCATTATCAATCTTGCAAAGGCTTGGGTTTGTTGTTTTTTTTTTGTTTACAGAACCATTGGTTTTCTAACACTGTTTGGGTACATTAAATTTCAGAATATTGGTGAGGAACAGAGAGAGACAAAACCAATAACTCAGCAGTGTTTTGCAAAGGGTTACTCCAAGGCACGTTCTTCTGAATAATGATGAATTGCTTCCTGATTTGTGGTCAGTGACTTTTTTTGGTATAATTACTGTCAAGAAGGAAGCTGAACAACTCGAGTACATTTCTTAGACTTAGCATAGTGGAGCATTTTCATCAAAACCTTTACGCCTTTTTTGACCAAACCCACTTGACATGTTACCGGAACTGCTGCCTCCTTTTCATAAAACAGAGTGATCTGTGAGTACATGTCCCACAGACATATCTTATTCTCTTTTGTATGCCATTCTATGCTGGTGAGAGTATTGTAGCTTGTCTTTTTTTTTTTTTCTGTTCTCCTTTTAGTTATCAGGATGGGTGTAGAGTGAAGAAGGTGGGGGGTGGGGGAGGTTTCATTTTGATCTGGAGGAGCAGTCATTCCAGTTCCTACCTTATTAGAAATGCAAGCTCTGTAGCAGTGAAGTGATTGATAGCTGAGTATGTTTGCTGGAACTAGACTTTTGGGGGTTGCCTTTGATAGGAGAAGTAACTTCTGAAGATATTTGACAGTCTCTGCTACGTTTCGCTTACTGTTTCTTGTTGTAAATGTATTTCCACAAAACGCATTTTTGGGGCATTCATCTTTGGCTTCCATATGTCTTGTTAAGGTGCTAGTATCTAACAAAACTGGTCACATCATACCCAACACAGTCGTAAATTGATTTCTGTTTTGTCGACCTGTCACCAAAAAAATCTCGCATTGGTTGCTTTACGTTGTGAAGTCTGGGAGAAGGGAGAGGAAGGGAGACTTTCTGACAACTACTGGCAACGGACTGATCCTGTGCTGCTCTTCTTGTAGGTCACTGGAGTTATAAGCAAAGAGTACATCCCAAAAGGAACGCGCTTTGGACCCCTGGTAGGAGAGATCTATACCAGCGATACGGTTCCCAAGAATGCAAACAGAAAATACTTTTGGCGGGTAAGCAGGAAAAAACAGCACCATGTTGTTGCAGTAAGCAGATCACTAAATGAGTACAGCTGAGAAGCTGGGTCACTTCCTGCTTCAGACCAGTGTGAGTGCAGGGGGCAACTGCTGTACACTGCCAGGCACCAACGGAGAGGTGGGGCAAGCTAAGCCGAGGGAAAGCCTGGCTGTCTTGGACATAGGAGCTATGTGGGTGGAGGGAGCAGGGGAGATGAACAGTCCTTCCCTGCTCTGTCTTCTGAAACAAATCCGTGCTTGCTTGTGTAAAGAAGTAGTGCTGCTGCTTGCTGTAGGGGCAGGTTATTTTGCATTTCTTCACAGTGGAAAGTCATTCTTGTTTATGCACATATCATGTAAACTTAATTTTTCCAGCTCTGAAGAAGCTGTGAAAGTACTTCATAATCTCTTACTCTGGAATTGGTGACATGCTTTCCTGGTCTTTGAATAGAACTGCTCTAACACAGGGGTAGTGGTCTTCAGCATATATCATCCAAGTCATAAGCTTTTCTAGCCCACTTCAGAAAGTGCTAAAAGAACAGCCCACAGATCTTAGTGAGGGGGAAAATCCACTAAAGGCAAACAAACGCTGGAAGCGATGCCTCATTTGTACTCTGTGGTGTAAACTGGAAGGGAGCAGCAGCCAATTTGTTTTGGCTTGGGAAAATTTGTGCTGGGGAATATGCTTCCAGTTTTATCAGTTGTCATAATCCTCAGTTTCCTTTACAGACCCATTATTAATTGTTAGAGAACATTCCTTCAGCCCCATCTGCTTCTATGGATTTGTTTTGCTGCCTTCTAGCCATTTAGGTTGTGTCTAAATCAGTGGATTTGGGAGTATATCCAAGCCTCTGTGCCCAGATGCCTTCCTGCCTTAGCAATATCCCGACCTCATATCCAGGTGAAACCCAGGGCAAGCACCAGCATTCCCCACACCCTTTTCTTCCTACCTAATTGCATCATTTTGGTTTTCTCAGATCATCTTCGTGTGATGTAATACAGCATTGCACAGGCAGCATGAGCATTTAATGAGCATTTTTACAAAGCAGGCAGCTGTTTTCACATTTATAAGGCTACAAAATGTCTCTTTTAGCCAATTTTTTGGGGAGCTTGCATCCAGCATAGGATGTACACTTTACATGTAGTAGTATACTGGCCCCAGCCCTGCCAGTTGTTAATAAGACAGCAAATACTGGGAAGAGTGGCTGCTAACCATCTTGCAGGACTGCGTGTATTGCAGCAAGAAAGATGACATCATTCTCATGATGTGATTTTAAGCTTTAATGTGGAAAGATCCTCAGAAAGAATATCCTAGGTGCCATCTAAGCATCGTTAAATTCCTCATGATGATCTCTTGATTCATTCAAGACAGGCTGCTGCACCAAAAACGAATTCCTTCCTAGGGGTCTGACACAGGCGTGCATGTGCAAAGGAAATTGTGGGAGATGATAACTTCCCACTCGTTATTAAAGGCATCCCAGGCTTGCTGGCAGGAGCAGGAACATCTGCTACGTGCAGGGGGACGGAGCGGGGCCGCCTGGGCCCAGCGTCATTTCGGGGAACCGCACCGTGACTCAGCACAGCTGGGCTCGCCTTCCCCAGAATAGGTGGGAGCCCGGTGGGGCGCCTTGGCCCCGGAGCTGGTGACCCCACAACATCCGACCTCTGAGGCCCTGACGTGGAAGCCGTGGAGGGCCGCTTTGGGAAGCGGTGGCAGACGTGGCGCACCGGAGCCCCGCGTTCCTGGAAGTTTGCGAGCCGGGGTGAGCAGAGAAACCCGAAGGCTCCTCTTGATGCAGCACCGCTCACCCGGTTCCCTTCCATTTTCTCATAACAAACACACCGCAAAATCTCTCGCAAGCTGCTTTGATGAGGCCACATGTATTTCCCCCTTCTCAGTTTACAGGAAGTTACTCTTAAAGAAAGTGATTCTGGTGTTTATGGCCCGCATTAAAGGGCCAGGCTGCCTCAGCCCTCTCTGCCCTCCCGAGGAGAAGAGGAAAGGTCCCGCTTGGCCGGCGGGCACTCGCAGGGTGCGCTGCCTGGCCAGGTAGATTCAAAAGACACCATGTCAACACAAAGGCGGGAACACACAGTGGAATGTTTTACCCCTGAGATAAGCTGTCTCCCCTTCTGAAAGGCATTTCCTGCTCAGCGAGGTGTGTTGCTGGTGCAAGCTGCTCCCACTTCAAGGTCTGGCTTTTGCCTGGTCATCTGTTTTGCGAAACCCAGGAACTCCCATTTCATCCAAAATCTTTTTACCTTTAACAAACACATCTCCTAGATTTTTTCCTTCCCCCCCCCCCTTTTTTTTTTTAAGCAATTCTCATATTTTTGTTACTTTAAGAAATGTCTGTGATTGGGACTTCTTTCCCTGCAAGTCACTAAGCAGAGTTTAGATTTGTGTTTTCTATCCCCTCTGTGGACAAGACAGAACATGTCCCTTGATAGAAAAAGTGACTTCTTGTTACCTGCCTCCTCTCTAGGTCTTCATTAAGTTATGGCAAGTGAAGTTCATCTTTGCCTCGCCCAACCTTTCCACAAAAGGGTTACAGTCCAACTATGAGCAAGTGTTGCTTTAGGACTCTAGGGGGGTGGAGGATGTTTGTATAGTTTAAACCTTTGGGTGGAGGTGGTTGGAAACTGCAAGTACAGAGGCCATAGAAAAAGGCGAGAAGGACTCTGACGTAGCACAGCCAGTCAGTCTTATACACAGGTGACTCAAAGCATTAATGCAAGCATGCACTCAGACCTGCAGTCATTAGCATCACCCACTTGTTGATCACAGCACCAGGAAAAGGACTCTTAAGGTAGACTCTTCGTGCAGGGAGAGTACTTTGCATTTCAGAATTTGGGCCTGATTTGTCCACACCAGCAGAGGCACAGGCTAAGGAGAAATGGAAAAGGTGACTGTGGACTTCCTTTTGAATAAGTATCTCTTTACTTGAAGCAGAAAACAGCATAGGGAGGAGTAATAGCTGCTCATTACAAAAAAAACCAACAACAAACAAACAAATGATAATTTTTTTTCCCCTCTGGACTCTGTGTGAGCATGTTGCAGATAGATATTTATGAGCACTTCCTCTCTGTTCCAGATCTATTCAAGTGGGGAGCTTCACCACTTCATTGACGGATTTAACGAGGACAAGAGCAACTGGATGCGTTATGTAAACCCCGGCTACTCTGTTCAGGAACAGAACTTGGCTGCTTGTCAGAATGGAATGAACATTTACTTCTATACCATCAAACCCATCCCTGCCAACCAAGAGCTGCTTGTGTGGTATTGCCGAGACTTTGCAGAGAGGCTGCACTATCCCTCCTCCAGAGAGTTGACAATGATGAACCTCAGTAAGTGGATTACAGTATAAACAAGGAATGCTAGTAATGTCTCTTCTGCCTATATTGTCTAATAATAAGTTGTATAATTACACAGCTGCATCATCTGTTGTGTCACAGTAGGTAGCTCAGAGTGGAAAAGGACACTTAAACCCAACACAACAGAATGAGTTCCCTGTGCCTGTCCAAATGTAAACAGGTTATAACCAAATCTGAACAGTTACTGTTATATGATCTGAGCCTTATCTGATTCAGTTCTGGACAGACTAATATATCCTCTGCCTTCAAAACCGTAGATTCTGGTTCACTCTCAGATTTTCCAAGTCTAGATCTCAGTGTGTTGAGCAAAAGCCTGCTTTGACAGCATATACTAAAGGCTGCCCAGTCATGCTCCCAAAGGGCTGCCCTCACTGTACAAGGAAGTGGCTACGTGCCATGACTCTGTCTAGGTGTCTGACAAAATACATGTTGACTGCATAATGCCCTTTGAGCCTTGCATCTATGCTTCCTTATCTTTTGGGAGCAAACCTCCTGTGGTCTTCTCATCTGGTTATTTGTTTCTTGAAACTCAGTGGATTTTGTCCCTGTTTCTTGACTGCGTGTTGCAGCTTTCATTTTCTGTATAACATAATAGCAGTGGTAGCAGGGAGAAGAGGTGTTTCCAGGAGTTTATCTTGTGTGTTCCTCTGTGGTTTCTGACCATTTCCAGTGCTTTACTCATAGCTTAGTCACTGCCTAGTACCTCACTAAGAGCCCCTTGAAGAGAGTGAGGGATGCCTCCTGTCCTGCTAGCTGCCCTGAGATGGAGCAGAGCATTCTTTTGTCCTTCAGCCAGTACCTGCACTGAAATTCGAAGGAAAAACTGCAAGCAGTTTTGTTGGCTTTGCTTTTTGGTTTGTTTGTTTGATGATGTCACACATTTTGATGAATCAAAAGTACATCTGTCCTCCATGATTGTTGTCCTTTCACTGGGTTTTTGTCTTTCCCTACAAATTATAGAAGAGAATTTGCCTTCTTTTAGTGGCAGAAGGAAGAGAGGGAGGGATGTCCTATGCTGCTATATTCCCTACTCAAAAGATAACTCACTGATTCTGTCACCTTTGCACATAAATTATTTCACCACTCACTCTGTGCTTTTATTTCCTGATATGATGAACTGCTGGCTTTTCAGGGGGACCCACAGGTGAGATGAGACAAGAGCATTAAGGATTCCCAGGGTTGAGGAGGTTGCAAAGATCCAGCCAGACACATTTGGCCACTAGCTAGGAGGATACACAAACACAGCCTCAGTTTTCTGCATCTTCTGGCATCTTACGTTGCCTTGCAGAAGTAGCAAGGAATGTATTTGTGAAGTGTCAACTAACCTGGTTACTCATACTCAGGTCAAAAGTAGGGGTGTCTGGACATGTGCAGAATAATCCATTTTAGTAAAAGTAGACTCAATACATGTGTTTAATGATACAAGATCTTGAGCAACAATTGTGTAGTTCAGTTTTAGCACTCGAAAGAGCAGTCTTCCAGTCACTGAGATTGAAATATCCCTACTTTTTAAAGATAATTCTGTTAGCCCCATGCAACTAAATAAAGTAGCAGTTAGAGAAATGAAAAGAAATTCTTCACTTTTTGTATCTTTTTCCCTCATCTTTGTGACAACCACTTTCAGACCTAAAGCCTACAGTTGGGCTGGAAGCCCTGTAAGTACCATAAGGATTGAGGTTTTCTAAAGTTTTGGTGCCCTTTCTTTGAGAGACCCCAGAGGTCTCTCAAAGATGCTTCTTTGCTGAAGGCCTAGTAGCAGCAGTGCAAGCCCAGATGTTTTTTTCCAGTGTTAGTACTGGAACCATGTGAATTTAAAATGATGTCAGCACTGTTCAGTTTTCTTCTTCCCTTTCCTCCCAGACCACTTCTAGTCAAATCTAGAATCAGTGAGCATCCTGCTGCCTCTCCAGCCTCTCTCTCTATCACAAGCCTGGCCAAGGTGCCCTTGCACTGTGTTCATCTATTGGTGAAGTGAAGAAGGCTTGTCCTCCAGTCACTATCATCCTGCACCTGCTGCAGGCATGGGGCTTCTCCCATCAAAACATCTTTCCACGGTCTTGCCTGTGAGAACACAAACTGATCACCTCTTCCATCTGCTAGAAAGTCAGGAAAGCCCTCTCCAGCCTGATGGATTGCCAATAATTTGGTGTTTAAAGTGGCACTGCTTCCTTCAGAAGAACAGGTGAGCACTGCCAACTCTCCTAGCTCCTGGCTGGTGATTTTGGTACCCTTTGAGGAAGAGAGAGGGAAAGTCAGGGTCCAGGCCCCACTGCAGGCTGAAGTCAGGGCTTTCACCTGCTGGGGCATGCACCACTGTGAGTGTGGGACAGCACTGCCAGCCAAGGGCTGTGGTGTGTTGCACCAGATTCCCTCTCTCCACTGTGTATTAGGTGTGCAGAGCATGTCAGTGCCCGCAGGAGGCTTTGGAAAAGCTGCATCTTGGCTGGTTGCCCAGCCCAGCACAGGAGAGGCCATCTGGGACACACACACCTCTGGAGAGCTTCCAGTCGTGCCAACTGAAAATATAGGCAGCTGCTTTAGGTGCCTCAGGGGTTTGGGGATCACGGTCTTGGGAGTTCAGCACCTCAGTTCCTCTTTAAGAACCCGAGCGGGATGAGCCTCCAGGGAAAAATGTATCAGAGAATTTCTCTGGCTTTATTTCCTGTAATTAGTGACCTCAAAAATGAGAGAACTAGCACTTTAGAGCGTAAGTAAACCTTAACATCCACATGTAACATCTACTTGCCTCTGTAACAGCAAACTTTCAAATTAAAGGGAACTTCTCCAGCATTAGTTCATTTGTGCCGTAGAAGGAAAGCTTCCAGATTCAAGGCAGCAATTAGGCAGGTACTTAGTTAGGGGTTTAACCCTGTCCTCTGTGTTTTCTTAAATTGGGGCCTTTGTCCCAGTCCTTTGGACACTGAAGCACACACCTACCTTCCTGGCCATGATTACCTCAAGGGGAGCTATGTAACTCCAAGTGGATGTTGAAGTGCCTTCAAGGACTTGCACAACAGTGGTACAGACTCCATGTTATCCCAGTGGTGGAAACTCAGTCTCGTTTCAAAGGATATCCTTCTCCTTCCTGCCTGTTTTGAGTCCTCTGATGTTGCTTTCTATCAAGATTTGAGATATGTCACCTTCAGATGGTGCCGTTGTCCAGTAAATGGTTTTAAGTGTGCTAGGACAAGATTTCTGTAGTCTGCTGGCCAAAAAATCATTTTTCAGCAATTTGTTTAATGTGCTTAATCTCATTCAGCTGTGCCCTTGGATTGTCTTTTAGTCTGTGATATGTTATTTTTTGACTAGCAAACAGACCAAGAAAATTTGTGTTGAGGGTCCCACAGAGTTTAGCATTCCATTGCAGGGGATTATTTTGGAATGGAGGGTGGAGAGGGTAACACTTAAAAAAAAAAAAAAAGAAACTAAACAAAAAAAACCACCAAACAATTGCATTGACTCAGGACATGACTATTTGATAATAATGTTCATGTATTGCAATCATCTGATGCAACTTCCTGCTGCTCATGTCGTGTTTGTCTCCTCAGTGGAGCATGGACAGGTGACATCTTTTGGTCAAGCTTCAGAAAAAACAGTTTTGAGAGCTTGAGCTGAGTGAAGACAGTTTGCATATTTACAAAACATTTGGCAATCATTTTGTTTCATTAACAGGTTTAAAGACATATTATTTGAAATCTTTTGGAGTCTATGCAGATTCACTTGCTAATACTTTTTTTCTTAAACATGGTTTATTCTTTTCTGCTTCCTGCTGTCCCTGACACTGGCCGTTAGCTGCTGGCTTTCCCTTTTGTTTATGGGCAGTTTCACTTTCTGGTTTTGAAGCTTTTCTGTTTGGGTTGAGAGGAAACATCTACACTTGCTTAAAAAAAAACCAACACAACCTCCTGGAATCTTTAAAAGGGCTCAGGAAAATGATTCTGAAATTATATGAAAGGTTGACTTCACAAAACCAGAATTTGGGGGCTAAAGTTGACTTAATATCAAGGATTATTTGAAGGCTCCCTTAAAGACCTTCTCTGAGCAAAATGTTTTCAAAGGCATGTCACCCTGCCTTGGACACATTTAGAAAACAGATGATCAAATTATAGACTTCTAAATGCTGGTCTCCATTCTCATTTTGAGTGGAAACACTCTTTGTTTTGCCTGCTTCACAACTTCGAGGTTCTCTTACTTACTAGCTAAAGAGGTGCTTAATTTAGACCGAAAATGTGAATCGGCATAATTCATTTCTACCACTCAGAGTGTTCAGTACCATCTCACTCCTGAAATTACTCTCTGCCTATGACCGTTTTTCAAGTTTTCAGAAAAACCAGATCATTGTTTTCATGAGTTCTCAGGCTACAGCTCAGAGCCTGCAGCACTCTGTAGCTGGAACACCCACACTGGAGTGAATTCAGGCAGCCCCTCCATTCGAGTTTTATTCATACTTAAAAGTAACAGGGCTTTTTGTCCCTTCTCCTCTTGCAGGCATTTGCTAATCTCCCATCTAAGCAAATAATCTGTTGACCTTGGTTAGAAGTGGATCAGGATGCTCTACAGGCACGCCTGGGTTTTTTTGTCTGCCTCTTCTCCCCCTGCCTGATCAGTAACTTCCAAATGCAGCTGCACTGTTCTTGTTTTGTCATGAGCCTCTTTTCTGTGTATCTCTCTGACCACAGAAACTAGATAGATCTTGGAAGAATATGTACCTGTATTTAGTGTGGAGGGAGAAAGAAGGGGGTGGGAGGGAGAAAAGTATTTGAGAGCAAGAGAGAGACATTGTGATCTGTCAGAACTTAAATCTAAAATGACAAGTTTGTTGTTGTTTTGGTTTGGTTTGTTGTTTTGTTTGGTTTTTTTTTAAATCCAGTTATAAGAAATATATCTCTTTAACTTTGAAGTATGTCTCCTTTAAGGGCAACAAGAAAGGTTGTAAACCTCTCAATCAGTTTGAGCCCTGGTTTAAATCCACGTTCAGCAGAAAACATAAGAACCTCTCCTTGGCCTCCGACATTACCTTCTCTTATTTTACACAGTGCTGACACACTTCTGTTTTGATCTCCCCGGGGTTCCTATATATCCCTTGTGCTCAGGTAGTAGAGGAAAAAGCCAAGAGGGGATTTATAGACCAAAGATAGCTTGCAAACTAAAGAGAGCTGTCAGTTAGCCTTGAAAAATAAATAGTGAAACTTCTGTCTACACCTGGAAGTGAGTAGGAGGCAAGTCTTTACCAGGATAACTTTGAAGGGAAGGAAGGAGCAATTATCTTTAGCCTGTCAAGTGGGGACATGGGTCTGTTGCACAAAGAAATTTGCTTTCTTGGTGTGAGCTTCCTCCGTGGGCCTGCTGCAGCTCATAAGGCATGTATGTTCCCCAGCCTGATGTTTAAAGCTGGAACAGTAGGAGCTGCTTCTCTGTCACTTTTCCAGCAGCTCCAGCACTTCTCCTTCCTCTTCCCCTCCCCCCAGATTTTTTTCTTTAAAAGAGAAAAGTGTCAATTTAAACTTCCTGCTTGACAGACCCCACTGAGAATCATATAGTGGCCTGATAAGGTGGTATTTATTTATTTTTTCTTCTGTGAGGTTTCACAAGTCCTGCTTCCCCCCTACCCTCCCTGCCCAGCTTTCAATACTTCCCAGTCTGGGTACTTCCCAGTGCTGATAGTGTCACCGGGAATGTTTGCTCAGAGATGCTGGTGTGGTGACAGGCAGCTGATAAGAAGATGTAGATAATATTATACCCAGTGCTATTGTGGGGCTTCTTGAACCTAGTAGGACCATTATGTTATGCCAGAAATGTGGGTGGACAGTTAGAAAATGAGTTACTAGTCCACGAGTGCAGACAAACTGACCAAGGAAAGTGGGTGGCTTTTAATGCCAGACAATGTGACGCACTATTAATTTATTTTTGAAGCAGCTCTGCATTAAACTTCGACATGGAGAGGAGTAATTGAGAAGCTATTAGCACACTTAGGTGTGCACTGCTTGCTGTACAACACACACTATATTTTATCATACATATTTAAATGGAGCATAACTGTTCAGTCACATTTCCTTGCAACTCGAAGATACATAAACTGGCCTCAAATCTCAAACCAAATTTGCTTGCTACGTTGCTGTTTGAAAAAGGATGCTACTGTGACAGTGGGTTGCTGTGAGTGGATGCATGCTTTGAAAGCAACTGTTTTCTTAGACATGTTTAATAAATGTCCATTTCTTTGCCTTATAGGGTAATGTTACCAAATGATAAATTCCATCGGGGTAGTGAATAGTGAAACAAAGAATCTGTGTTGAAAGCAGCGTGGACATTGCCTGTTCCAGTCTCCCTCACTGGGTTCAGCTGGTGCTGCAAAAAAAAAAAGCTGCTGCTCACATCAGTTAGTGAAGTAAGAACAGTCAGTCACAAAAGCAGAAAGTTGGCTAAAGGGCTGTGATACTTTTGAGTCACATACCTATCGGTGTTGATTTGTACCTCCTGATGGAAAACCTTGCACATAACTAACCACAACTATGAAACTTTCTTGTAGTTTTTCCCCTGTCATATCTTAGAAGTCATTTCAAAATTATATAACTCTTAAATTTGGGAGATTATATAAAAGCAGATTGCTTTTTTCTATCTAGTGAAGACATCTTTCTGTGTACTGTTAATATTATGTGCAGATAACAAGGTAGAGTCTTTGATGACAAATAAACAGTTTATTTGCTGAACTGAGCCAAATGGATGCTAGCTTCTATTTTTTTCTAAATACATACTTCTTTTTTCTTCCCCCCCCCTTTTTTTTTTTTTTTTTTTTTAGTACATTTCAACTTAATCTGGAGCCAACCAGTCTTGCTTTCTTTTGCTTTGCTTCAGCATTTTTTTTTATAAAGTACAGCTGTAAGCAGAGGAGTTTAGCATAGACTGAATGCCACAGAAATCTGCAGTAAATAGTCTGCTTTGTTGTAGATGTTCCTAAGCAGTATATTTAATGAGTAATGATCTGTTTACTGATGGAGAATACCTTCTCTTTGAAGAAGGCTTTCATCCTAGCCAGCCATGGGTTTTTTGGTACTGTAAGTAATTGAACTGGCTGGTGAAGTGACTGCTGTGGTTTGGCAAAAGCAGATTTGTCATGCCTTGTTGCTTTACTGAGGAACGTTTCTGGGAGCTTGTGTTCTGCACAGTCCTTCTGCAAAACCTGTATTATGAACAAACACTCATTGCCTCATTTGTTAGAAATCTGCTTAAACAGACATTCAGCAGCAAAGCTGTTTGAATTTATGGGGCAAGAAAGATGGTATCAGTTTGCAAAGTGGAGGCTAGCACTCTGCAAATGAATCAGCATCCAAGTCTGTATGTACTGACTGCTATCCCTAAAACTAGCAATGCTTTTTATTAACACTTAATACTAGCAGATATTTCTTCCCACAAAAATTGGGGGTTTTGGAGTTAAATGATTATCTCTGAGAGTTGCCCTTCCTTCCCACTAAACTTGTAGGAGTTAGATTGTGTTTTGAAAACAGATAATGACAGTGGCATATCTAAATAATCATTGCTTTGTCTTTGTATTTCAGCACAAACCCACATTAATCCAAAGCAGCACAGTGCTGATAAAGATGAGCTCTATCAGAAAAGCACCCCAAAGAAGGAGCACAGTGTGAAAGAAATCCTGAAAATGGAATCCAATCCCCCAAAAGGAAAAGAGTTCTTCCAGACCAACATTTCACCAATCACTCCAGAAAAAGACTTGGATGATTTGCGTAAGAACTATAGCCCCGAGCGGTGTTTCTTCCCCCGAGTTGTCTACCCCATCCGACCTCACATTCCAGAAGACTATCTGAAAGCTTCCTTAGCCTATGGGATGGACAGACCCAGCTACATCACTCACTCGCCCATCCAGACATCTACTACGCCGAGCCCTTCCGGGAGGAGCAGCCCAGACCAAAGTTTGAAGAGTTCAAGCCCTCACAGCAGTCCAGGGATCACAGTTTCACCTCTGGCACCCACTTCCCAAGAGCACAGAGAGCCATACTCTTACTTGAACGGATCATATGGCTCAGAAGGGTTGGGCTCTTATCCTGGATACGCACCCCCCGGCCACCTCCCGCCTGCCTTTCTACCATCCTATAACCCCCACTACCCCAAATTCCTGTTACCTCCGTTCAATATGAGCTGCAATAACCTGAGCGCTTTGAACAATATCAACGGCATCAACAATTTCAACCTGTTCCCGAGGATGTATCCTCTTTATGGCAACCTGCTGAGCGGAGGCAGCCTTTCCCACCACATGCTGAACCCCACCACGCTCCCCAGCTCGTTGCCCAGCGAAGGAGGCCGTCGACTGCTGCAGCCCGATCATCCAAGAGACTTTCTGATACCAGCCCCTAACAGTGCCTTCTCTATCACGGGCGCTGCTGCCAGCATGAAGGACAAGCCATGCAGCCCTACCAGCGGGTCACCCACAGCTGGTACAGCAGCCAGTTCAGAACACATAATGCAACCTAAACCTACCTCAGTGGTGTTGGCTGCCACCGGCGGCGAAGAAGCCATGAATCTCATTAAAAGCAAGAGGAATGTGACCGGTTACAAAACTCTCCCATACCCACTGAAGAAGCAGAATGGGAAGATCAAGTACGAATGCAACGTTTGCTCCAAGACCTTCGGCCAGCTCTCCAATCTTAAGGTAAGCAGTGGAGAATAAGGCACGAGCCTTCATGGAAGGCTTTGGTTTCTCCCTGTGGGTTATCTAAGAAAAGTAGGGACAGGCCTTCCTTGCTCGTTAGGTGACTTATCAGTCTGGGTTTAATTTGGCACCCCCCAGCTAGAAAGCATGCCTGTAAAGAGAGCGTTTTAATACCGACACCACCTAATTAACTTGCTGGCGTTGTCTTTTGGCAGTGGGAGTCTTCCGCTGACTTTTAAGAAAACATCTGAAAGTACTTTTGTGACAGTACTGGAAACTGCAAATTGTTAATTGCTTTGTATCTCTGTAGGTGCATCTCCGAGTGCACAGCGGAGAGAGACCATTTAAATGCCAGACTTGCAATAAAGGCTTCACGCAGCTGGCTCACCTCCAGAAGCACTATCTGGTACACACAGGAGAAAAACCCCACGAGTGTCAGGTATGTAGCACGCTGCAGAGGGGCTGCAGGGGGGCAGGGCTCGTGCACACCCTGTGCAGGGTGAGGGGAGGGCTGTGTGGCAAAGCCATGGCTGCTTGGGGCGGGAGTCGAGTCTCACAGCCACTTTCAGCCCTGGTGCAGCAGCATCTGTGAAACAGCAGGCTTGCCTGCTAGAGCAACCTCTGCCTGATACAGTTCTGACAGGCCACGCTCAAAATGCTATTCAGCAATATTTACATAAAAGAGGTGGGGATTTTTTTTTTCCCTTTATGAGAAAGTGTGAAGATATAAAAAGCTGCTGCTTCATCCTGCCGTCTCCTCCTAGGTATCTGTGATTTAAACCATAAAATCCCCTCCCACTCATTCACTGTTTCTCTGCCACCCCCCCATCCCCTCCATCAGGTCTGTCACAAGCGGTTCAGCAGCACCAGCAATCTCAAAACCCACCTGCGACTCCACTCTGGAGAGAAGCCTTACCAGTGCAAGCTCTGCCCAGCCAAATTCACCCAGTTTGTGCACCTGAAGCTGCACAAGCGTCTCCACACCCGGGAGCGGCCCCATAAATGCATCCACTGCCACAAGAGCTACATTCACCTCTGCAGCCTCCAGGTCCACCTGAAAGGCAACTGCCCGGTCGCCCCTGCCTCTGGCCTCTCCATGGAGGACCTGAATCGAATCAACGAGGAGATCGAGAAGTTTGACATCAGTGACAATGCTGACAAGTTGGAAGAAGTGGAGGACAATATTGACTTAACAGCCATCGTGGAGAAGGATATACTGACCATGCTCAGGAGGGAAATGGAAGGAGCCAATCTGAAAGTATCTCTACAGAGGAACCTGGGAAATGGACTTCTCTCCTCAGGATGCAACCTTTACGAGTCGTCAGATATGTCAATTATGAAGTTGCCTCACGGTCACCCACTACCTCTGTTACCTGTAAAGGTCAAGCAAGAAACAGTTGAACCAATGGACCCTTAAGACTTTTTGGCAAAGTGATTTTTGTGGGTTTTTTTTTTTGTTTGTTTTGTTTTGTTTTTGTTTGGGTTTTTTTTCTTTTGTTTTGTTTTGTTTGTTTTTTCTTAATTTATGACTTGGCAAGTCAGGGTGCCTGTAGCAGTTGCTTGTACATAGTTTCAATGCTGCAAAGCAATCTTGGCTTACAGTAGTTTCCCTACGCTCTCCAGCTGAAAGAAGGAACTCCAAAGTTACTGTTTTCTCAGGGCATAAGAAGGGGCAAAGGACTGTGCATTGCCTCGCCAGTTACTAAAAGACAATAATCTATCCATAATTATTTTTTCAATGATAGTACTTCATAATTTATTATGCAATTAATCATTCTAAAAGCAATAATTAGGAAAATGTTTACAATGACTGGAAAATTCATTGTAATTTTTACTTTAAATGTTTTTATTTTTCGTTTTATGGCCATTCTTTGTAGATATTTTTTTTTTTCTGCACATCTGTTTTGAGAACCTAAGATTGGGGTTTCAGTAAATGTGTTTTATGTACCGATGTCTTTTAAACAAATGTGGTTTTTCCTATTGCCAAAGCTGGACATTTGACGTACACGATTCTAGATCCGTTGGTTTGAAAAAAAAAAAGCTGTGTACTTTGCTGTGCAAACCACCCCACTGGGAATTGAAAAGGAAAAAAAAAAAACCAAAACCAAACAACTGAGTGTAGCAGCAAGCAGGGAAGAAACTGCTACCCCTGCCTCTCTGAGGATAGGAGAGAGATTCTTCTACCTGCAGCTCTACCCGGAACAGTTGTGGCACAGCAAACACCTTCCTACCATGGACAATAATACCACAGGTTTTTAGAAAACAGCTATAGCCCCACACGTTGTCATCTAACTTAATGACCAAAGGAATGCATCAGCTTCAAGTGGCTCTTCCAAAATAAAGTCTCGCAATTCTTTTGTTTCCAAAAGCAGTTTAAAAGCAAACACACAAATATTCTTAATATTCTGCCTAAAAGATGGTTTTAGGCAAAGTTCCTCCTTTTGTTTTGTTTTGTTTTGTTTTTGGCCAGAGCCTTCCAGGGATAAAAAAAAAAAAAAAAAAAAAAAGAAAGAAAAAAAAAAAAGAAAAAAGGTCAGATTCCCTGAGAAAGAAGGGGTTTGGTTTTACTTGTATTTTCCTCTCCCACTTTGACTGGGTAGAAGTGGGGAACAAAGTCCTTTCCTGGCACATACATATTTCTTTTTTTATTTCCTTCCTTGTACGACTCAAGATTTTTCTCAGTATTTGTGTTTGTACATTTTGTGGTTAATTTAATTAAAGAAGAAAAGGGCATTGCAAAGTTGTTGAACAACAATTACCTCAGTGCTTGTGTCCAGTGGTGCAGACAATGCTGTTTTATCTAAATGCTTTGCTACTTTAGAAAAGAAACCAAAATGTGCACAGGGAAAGATAGAATGCACGTCCTTTTATCTTTTTGTTTTGCTAAGCCCAAAGATGCTATGGTGACGTTTGAGGTGTAGCAAAGAATACATGTATATTTATAGATATATTTATACCACTATACTATATATGTATATATATTTATACCACTTAAGTTGTGAGCCAAACCATGTAATAAAACCTATTTTTCATCTAAGTGTGAAAATCAAATGTTATCCAGTTTTGCATATGACCAATGACCTCAGAAGCAGAAGGCTGTCCCGAGGCATTTATCACTCGCAAGTGCACACGCACGGTCGGTGCCCGTGACGCCTGAACCTGCAACACCTTCCACCAACACCACCCACATGGCAGCTGAGCCAGCTGGCTGGGGATGGCCCTGCTTGCAGGACAGGGGCTCACGGGTCCCCTGCTCCCCCGGCAGCATGTGACGAGGGGCAGGAGGCGGGTGGTCAGTGAACAAACAAAAGCCAGAAAATGATCTTGAAAGAACCTGACGCCAAAGCTGAGCTGCGCCTGGTGTGCTCGTGCAACAGAGCGAAGGGCAGAGGGGAGCTGCTTGGGATGAGCCCCCTCATCTTGTTTTAGCCAGCCATGGAGCTGCAGTCAACCCACAAGTCACATCATCACACACCTCCCCTCCCTCTGTGTTGTTTTGTCCAGTTCTAACCGTACAGATTTCGCAGTAGCCCACTTCAGCCAGCCTGGAGTCGGTGACTTTTTGTTTTGTTAGCAAACTTCGTTGTAATGCCTTCTGTTAAAACAACACAAACCATCCTGAAATACAAGTCTCTCAACATAGCTTTTGAAGGACTACAGTTCATTACATTTCCACTCCTGCAAACCGTGAGGCTGACATCTTTAAAATGTAGCAATAGTTCATAAACATAGTACTTGTAGAATAAACCAAAGTATCACTACTCTGTCACTGGACACACACTTTTCCTATTATTTGCCTGTAGTGCTTTTTTGTATTTGATACAAATTTTACAAGAATTTATATGCATCAGCTTTAAGAATTGTTACTTCTCTTACTGTTTCCCCCTTCCCTTAGAAGTTTTACATGTGAATGTAGCAACAATCAACAGTGTTTTGGGGTTTGTTTTCTTTTTTTTTTTTTTTTTGTCTCTCTTAAGAAAGACTCTGACCAAAGTTAACAGGCTTTTTACTTTGCTAGAACAACAAACTTATCATATGTTTACGTATTGGTTTACATCATTATTTATGTGCAAATTGTCAAATGTAAATTAAATATAAGTGTTCATTGCTTTACTGATGCTTCTCTTGTCTTCAATCTCTGCACGAATGGCGTGTGTGGCCTCCCTGTGGGGTCACCTTCCCTGCCAGCCACAGACACGCTGGGCCAAGGACGCCTCTGACAGCACCGACCTCAACCCTGCTGGGCTCTCATTTTCCCTCACTGAAAGTTGCAAACAGCAGTGCCAGAGCTGGGTACCATGGCTTGTCTCATTGCAGCACTTGCAGCACTTTTAGTCAGTACCTTTAAAAGTAAAAAAAAAAAAGAAATAAAGAATGAAAGCCAGACAGAGAAAGAAAAGAAAGAAAGAAAGAAAAGAAAGAAAGAAAGAAAGAAAGAAAGAAAGAAAGAAAGAAAGAAAGAAAGAAAGAAAG
>JAOEGS010009265.1:37818-53605 GCA_025447755.1 Corythornis vintsioides | reverse complement strand
ATTACACCATAACTAAACCCACACTTCTCAAGCTTGGCTGTGAGGATCCCATGGGAGACAGTATCAAAAGCCTTGAATTCAAATCACTTCTTAAACACAGAAGCATCAGAGAATGCTGTAAACCCAGAATGTTTTAGGGAACTCAAGAGCTGGGAAATGTTTCTGCTCTACGGGGGTTGTGTCTGTGATTCACATCTTCCCTGGAAGCTGATGTTTGGAAACTACATTTATCCCTCAACTGCATTTGTGGGCATAATGAAAAACACCAAAATGAAACTCAGGGACCAGTCCACAACCTCTTTGCACTCCAACTAGCCATATCCTAAACGCTGTGTGTCAGGACAGAAAAGCTGCACTGCCTTTTTCTTGTTCAGATAGCAATAGCCCAGAGCATACTGAAAGCAATTATTTCCATCTGCCACACACAACCTAAAAACCTGAAAATCATTCCACTATTAAAAATCTACTACACTAGTGAGTAACCAGAAGCAACCTATTGCTTTCTTTTGTGAATGTTCATAATGTTCTGGAGATACCACAAGTGCAGTTGACTATTCTGCTATGCCTGGTAGGGTAGCATCAGTCTCCAGGCTGAGTAGTATATCAAGCAGCAGGTGATAGAGAACAGAAGTACATAAAATGCTGACCCACTGCAGAAATTACTCTTTTCCTTTCGGTCTGTGTTTTAAAAGTATTAAGACTAGTCAATTTTTCCCTTCTTTTGAGGAACAGCTGGTAATGACCCAGTTAACTATTTGCAGAAAGATAACTGCTTTGAGATGATGAAGTTATTTGTGCAAGCAGCCATTGTTTGCAACAAAAAGTGATTTTGGGATAAATATGTATGACTTCAGCGGGTCCAAACACCAATTTCAGTAGTGAAGCCCATAAAATACACATTTATCTGGTCATTGATGCTGAGATTACTGACTGCTATCAAGGAAAGCAAAGAATTCAGTCACTTCATCAGTGCACCAGCACTGCCCTTCATTCCTGCACATGTGATTTTTAAGCTGCTGCATCCCTAAGCCTGTACCACTTACCCCCCTTTCCACAGGAGCACAGCACTGATTGGGGAGGAGAAGGGAAAGGGAAATTAGCTGTAGGCATCATTTCTGTAGCCACGTAAGCCCTAACTGTTTGATAAAACAAGGACAAGTTCAATCTCTTTATGATCAACTTATGCAAAACACTCCAGGAATAGCAAAGCATTATTAGCTGAAGGCACAGCTTAACCTTTGAACAGCATATCAATTTTCTTTGTAACCATAAATATGGGACTACAGAGACCTGTCTCTGTCTTCCATAGCTTTGGGACTAGCTATGAATGTAACTTGATGGAAAGGATGAGAACTATGTGGATTCCCAGTCATTACAAACTATTGAGAAGTAAGCTTGCTAAAGAGGGAGACAGATCACCTTCCTTCAAGTGGCCTGAATGAAATCTAGTACATGGCTCTCCATACCCAAGTATAGACTCTGGACTCAAATTGCAAGTCAGCCAAACTACATGGTGTGCCCAGCCAAGCCTCAGCAGTTGGAAGAACTCAGACTGAGTTACCTGGTAAAGAGTGAGTTGCTAGTTTAGCAGGACTAACTGAATTTAAAATAAAAGATGAGAGCACACACTTTTTTGAAGTGAAGGGTCTCAGTAGAAAATACATAAAACAGAAAACACATAAAGCAAAGCTCTCATGTTTGCTAGAAATGAGATTTTAACTGATGAAAAATCTGCAGTTACTATACTTGTCACAATACTTCCCATGAATTTCCCAGTAACTGAGCAGTGCTGGCTAGAAGCAGACTGGCTAGGCAGCCGCTCTCCGATTGTTAAAATAATTGGGATGTCTCAAGATTCTTAATTAAGATAACAGACTAAGTCTTGAGACCTGATCTTGTTGAAATATTCTGGATATTCTCTGTTTCTGACAGTCCAAGGAATTCTGTTATTTTGTGTGACACAAGAGGCAAAACGGGTAGATCTGCATGATGAATCCCAACGTAATCAGCCTCCAAGTCAGATCAAAGCAGACCTCTGTCTCAGATGGCAATATTCATCTCCTCCCTTCTTATTTACTGGGAGCTGCATTTGCCAGACTCCATATTTTCCAGAAGGGAAAGTAACATCCAGAATCTAAAATACTAGGAATGCTGCTTCCCTGTGTAGTAACCTCACTAACCCTACATAGTAACCTCAGCCTCATGAAGAGTCAAGAAAATCTGAGGGTGCTGCATTGCATTGGTTCAAATTGAAGAAGTCAGGCAAAAGTTTCTTTAAATTTTATTAATGAGATGTGAAAAAGTTGCCTTCTACTCTCCAAACCATAGTGCTAAATACCAAAATCGCTGTGAAAGGGGCGACTCTATTATTTACAAAATATTTGTGTGCTTTTGGGAGATTAATTGCACTTAACGTTTTGGTTAAACACACAAACAAGCACAGCTTTTTGTTGTTGCTTCAAATGAAGCCAGAAAGAGAACAAAAGGCATTCAACTGAACCAATTGAGGTTTATAAACATATTAATTTTAAGAGCGCTATGTGTACACTTAAAATGAATTTAAAGCAGTCAACCTTTGCAGTATGATGCCCAGCTTCTCTGTGTCCAAATAACCATAAATCCAGATGCAAGTTGTCACAGACACTGCTTTGGAGAGCTTGCAAAGTTAAAAGTCAATGTTTCCTATTAATTAATAATTGTTTTCAGCTGTTTTGGCAAGTGATTAAAACAAAGTGTCTGCCTTTAATGTTACAATATAAAAGTTTTCTTATTTAGAGGCCGACGTGCCAAGTGGGAATTACCTCATTTGCAGGAAGGTGTCATATGTGATTGCTTGGAACATTTGTAAGCAAATAAGATGTACAGATAATGTACCTGTTGGTGTGATGATTTCCATACTGCATCCATTAAAATGACCCACCAAGCTGTTGCAGAGGAACATGAGCTGAGCTGATTAAAACAATACTTCTCATGTTCATGGAGTACCATGTTCTGGAAGAGCCATCCCATAAAGAAACCATGTGGTCTGGGCATCATTTACCAAACCATTCTATCTTGTGAATTCAATATTACCCTTTAAACTTCACCCTGCAGAGCATGATGGCACCTGTCCCTTCTGAACTCCAAACCACCACCAAGATACTACTGACAGGATTGCTCAGTAGATGGTTCAACATAACCACAATTCTGACCAGCTCCTGCTCCACAGCAAGATTAAACTCACCTTTGAGAAGGACCTTCTGCCGTAAGTAGCCTTCTAAACATCATCTTTTAAACCCAAACTTCTACCAAGTAATTTCCTCAAACAAAAAAAGGAAAGAACAGTTCTCCTGGAAGCCAGATTTCCACATCCCCATAGAGGAAGGACAGCAGATTTCACAGCACAAGCTGAGAAACTCTGCTTACCAAGTGGAAGGTACTGCCATTAACATAAGCAGCAGTAAGGTCCCTCAGTAGCTTCCTTATCTAAAAAACAGATAACTCATTGAGAAACTTTGCTGCTGCAACAAGTAGCTCCTCTCATTCTAGTACATCATGGGAGTTGCTGCTAGTTCCTCCTATCTCTTGGCTTCTGCCTCTAACTTTAAAAACTCTTAAGATGTTATTTGTTGATGTATGATTTTTTTTTAACTGAACAGCACACTTTATCTCTGCAAAGTAATAAATCCAGATAAAGTTGCAAGACTGTGCTGAGCAAGCAACAATGTGGATGTGCTTGGAGAGTACATTAGTGACAGAATTCAGAAGAACCTGGCTTAGCTTAGGTCAGCTCTTATTGTGGGCAAGGAGAATTTTCCACCAGTACAACAGCCCTACTATGTGATCTGAATAGCAGAGGGATGGATGCTTCAGTGCTCCAGGCAAACAGTGACCCACCAAAAGCCAGCAGAAAGGCAGCACAGGCAGGAGCATTCTCTTGTTCCTCTGATCCTACTTGCCATTGCAAAATAAATCATTTTCAAGAAATTTCCAGCCATACCATTCACACTTAATTTTATCTCATTGCACAGAGAAAGTAAAGTCCTAGCCACTGATTTCCTTGAAGTGATGAACACAAATACTAGTTAAAAAAAAAAAAAAAAATAATATCCTTGGCCTAAGGTTACTTCAAATTCCTGGCAACTCTGTTTATAAGGAACAAAATCACTCAGAAGAAATCTTGCAGGTAAACACTGACATTTCTTACTATTGGATCAAGATGCACGTGTGGTTACAGAGCATTAAGCAAATACACTGCAATTATTCATCCTCACGTTCCTCCTCCCTGGCCAATGCAAGAGAAAGCATCCTGCTGCTCCCAGAGACATGAACAACCTGTTTACCTTGGGAGGAGGTAAAAGTTCCCTGTCTTGGGGCAGCTCTGAAAAGCTCACACCCTTGTTTATTATGTGGCAACTGTGGCACATGCCCATACATTAAGATGTAAAGGATCTTCTCCTGTATCGATGGTATCCACATTCATCTCAGTGTAGTGCCACAGAACATGTTCAGATCAAAGCAGAACACCTAAAGATGTTACAGTTCATTTCAAGCATGTATCATATTAAAGATGAAGAATGTGTTTTTATCCCACTCAAACAGTATCTGCAAATATCTACTTACTGATGCTGCACACTTGATGCATTATTTCAGCATCTTCTGATGATAAAGAATGAACTACCTTTAAAAAATTACCATATATTTTTCTGGAACTCTGAAGCCTCCTGATACCATCAAATGGCATTTTGGAATAGGAGCCACATGTGGTTTGGAAGCACAGTTAATTGCCTGCAGTGACACAAGCAAGGACTGACTGGGGTGTAGGCAGGGGGAAGGGAATTGTACAATATGCCTCTTCCATATGCCATCACACCATCTTGATTAGGTTGCTTTTTGAAAGTATACAGAAAGCTGATTATACAGAGAGAGCAAAACAAGTGCTGAACAAAGGCAGGTATTGGACTCTGTTGATACTTTCATTTACTTGAGTGCCAGCATTTAAAAAGATTTTAATTTACACCTTATGTTATCTTGCTGGAAGCTTGCATGGTTATCCCAGACCAAATCTCTGTTAGAGGGAAGGCTCAAAAACTTGAAAGACCTAAATTTGAAAGCTCCCTGAAATTCTAGCTGAATAATTAATTGTTATGCCAAGTAGCTAGAGACCTACTTCCTTGTTCAAAGCGTGGAACAAAACAAAAAAAGGGCTGCATAATGGAAAATTGTGGCATTCAGATGGGAGAAAGAGACAGAGAAGACTGGAAGTAGGTAGGCTTCAGTGAACTGAAATATTGTCCCCCACACTCCCAAAAGACACTGAACCCAATGTAATTTATGGAGGCCAGAGGAGATACAACTCCTGCTGCACCTCACTGAGGAAGCCAGTGGCAGCAGAACCCTTGAAGGAATTCAAGTTGAAGTCAGACATAAAGACCAAACAGTTCCTCTTTTTGGCACAGTAATTAAAAACACGCAGTATGTTTAAAGGAAATTGTAAGCCAACCCATTAAGATTATGCCCTCTTACTACTGAAATAATTGAATGCACAACCAGAAGTAGGACATCCCTAATTTCACTAAAACCTGACATTATGATTTCTTAGTGAAGGACATTTGAGCACTAAATTAAGCTCTATTTTTGTTGTTGTTGTCATTATGGCTATTGTTCCATTGATTTCCTCAACAGATGTAAAATATAAATTAATATACAATAAAACTGGATGGTTTCCATAAGGGAGCAGATCCCCCAAACTGGCAGAGAAACTGCCTGGGTGGCTCAGCAAAACCACTCCTCAGCAGAGAGGTTGAAAACCTTGTGTGTCTTCCTAGTGAAAGGTGTCAAGATGTGAACTCCAGAAATGCTGATGATTCAAAAGAACACATCCTCTTTCTACTGCCTATGCAGCCTCGTTATGAATAGCAATGTATTTTTCTACAACTAAACCAAATATAATGGACTCTTTTTCTGACTGGAAAATGAAACAGAAAAGCCTTGTGACCAAAGCTGGGTTTAGTATTTATGACACATTCAAAACGTATTTTGCTGTTCTCTCTGAAACATTCACACCAGTATACAGTAGAACTTCCAAACCACCAGTCATTTTCATGATACAAAGGTCCTTGGGTGACTCCATCAGCCATCCTCTGACTAAAAATCCAACGCAACACAAGGCACACAAGTGCAACAAGAAGTGCTAGTGCAAACCGTGTCACCATTTTGTGCAGGACCTCCCTACTCTGTGCAGTTGAAGGAAACCCAGGCCTAAGATGTGTTGCAGAGGAAGAAGCTCTACCAAGTTCGTTTTTTGTCAAGGTTTTCTTAAGCAGTGAAGTTAAATATACGCCCTCAGTGGGCATAATTAAATTTCAACAGTTTAGAATCTCACTACAACACATCTACTTGTTCAATACGAAAGAAATACTCCAAAACAATAATTAATATATGCCCTATTGCTGCCCATGGAAGTTATGGGCTCTGTTTCTCTGGAAACATTTAAAACCCACCTAGGAGCATTCTTGTGTGACCTGCTCTAGCTGATGCTGCTCTGGAGGAGATGATCTTTCAAGGTTCCTTCCAGCCCCAAACATTTTGTGATTCTGTGTACTTCTTGCTGCAGGGAGAAGGCAGCTATGGCAGATGGTGACATCAGAGGTGCCAGACATTTCACTTTGCAGGTCAAAGCCAGTACACCACCATGTTCATGGAAAGGGCAGAAAGGGAAGCAGTGGGAGCTGTAAGACGATTAGTGAACAAGAAACCTGGGCGAGATCAAGAATCCAGCTCTGTCATTTCACTCCTCATGAAGTATTTCTCTCTCGAGCTCCACCTTCACTGGTTTTGAATTCTACTTGTTTCCCTCTCTCCTCCTCCACATCTTTCTGTTTTCCTACAGGGCTAGCCAGTTGGTGGTGACAGCCAGCAGAGCTCACACCTCCAACGTGGAAGAAGAAGCTGTGTGAGGAGGGTCATGGAGTGCTCCTGAGATCAGGGTTTTAGTCACACTTGCTGCACAGTTCCTGGCAGCAAGAGACAGGCAGGTTCAACCTCAGCCCTAGTCAGCTGAGGTCAAGCATCAGCTCAAAAAAGAAGCTGCACATTAAAGAAGAATTTGCAAGGGACTGAACTCCCATAATAAAATGGTGGCCGTGGAAATAGTGAAGGAGCTGTGGAACTTCCTGGGTCACGCCGACCCTTCAGGCCTCAGGGGCCACTCCCACGGACTGATCTCTGCCTCTCATCTGCCCTGCACAGTCTCAGAACAACTTTAAAATGAAGGAAGACCAGCTTATTTTGCTCATTTTGAACTGGGGAAAAAAAAAATAATAAATCCAGTGAGGGTGTCTGTACATATGACTGATGGAAATCGAAGCTCTGAAATGCAGATTATTTTAATTATAGCTAGAAGAGCATGTAAGTACGTGTAAGTTTCAGCCAGAGTTTCCATTCTGATCTTTAATACTGTAGAGATGAAAATACTTGTGACTGCCTCTGTCTAGCTGGAAGAATTACAAATTGTCTTCTCTAGGGCAGCTGGGACATTACTGACACTAAGCAGTAAAATCTCAATATACAGAAGAGGAAATTCTATACCTGTGACTTTGAAAGAAGACATCACCAGCTTCTGCAGGTGCACGCTCTCCACATGCCTTTCCTGTCAGGCACCCACTGAAAGGAAAGGTTTAGTGAACAGGGCTATTGATTCCACCTCCCAGCCCTGTTTTCTTTGAAAGAGTTCACTTCTAGTAGCTTTTAAGATGTGCACGTGAACTTGCAAAAGCCATCTGACAAAGTCTAGCAGGTGATTCAAATTCTAGAAGATATGAACTGTATCACACATGGGCTTTACTCCTTCCACTGCATAACACAATTACTGTGAGCACCAAGATGAGAATCTAGTGTGTAAGTAACCAGATCACACAATTGTTGCCACAATGTGTTCCTTTAATTGTATCTGTTGACCTATATTAGAGAAATGATGCAAGGTTGAAGGCTTTGAACACCTTCAGTGGAAAGTGCTGTTTCAAAATCTGACACATTCTGGCAGTTTCAAATGCAGAAAAGTTGAGCTTCTTCAACCTATAGACCTAACACAGTGTGTCACTGCTCCTCCTTTTACTGCTTTTCATCCATGGAAATACTATTAAAAACACATGGGAAGCCATACCTTTAAACTTCATACAATTGCTAGTTATTTTAAACATCTAAAAACCCTGAACTACACAAAACTATTCTTCCTCTACCTGCTTACAATGCTGTATTTGAAATAAGTTTTGTATTTTCTTGTGTTCTTTATTGTTTAGAGAAACTGGTATTTCATTTCACAGTTAAAAGAACTTAATTACTTGAATTGTGCAGACATGAAAGGCAAGGGAAGGAAACATCTCATTTTAACCTCTTCTTCCACAAGCAGTTTGATAGTATAACTTGGAAGTACAGAAATTTGAAATCTACTTCTGAGCATTTGAAACTTCACATCTTTTAACCTCTCTCACAAGAGATATTACTCAGGTTTAGTGTGACATTTTGAAATGTCACCATGTCTGTCTCAAAACCAGAGGCTTTAATGCAGAATAGACACCTACCTGCTTTAATTCATAGATCCATTCTATACGTAATATTATATTCTAAGGACCTCTGTGCATAACCTTTCTCATCCTATGGGAAGAAAAAAAAATTATTTCACGAATCTCTTTCCTGTACAAACAAACTGGGACTTCTAAAATTAATGGCTAAAATCACTTTCCAGAAGCCTTATTATTCTGACAGAGCCAAAAATTTTGAATAATGTTTTTTTCAGGGGAAGAAAGATAATATTTTCCCTTGAAATACACTTTAAATATGTCAAGAAATTAACATTATTTTTCAGTTAATTTTTGTTTCATTTAATTTTGTGGGTTTTTCTTAAATTTTTCAGTAATTTTGTTTTTGCTGGAAGGCTGAAGTTGAAAAGTGGTAGCAATTGCCAGAGATCCACTCAACCCCTACATTTCATCCATTTGCAAATCAGAACAACAGCACCCACAGCAGCCCTCACAAACACTAACACTGTCCTCTTGCTAGCAAAATTTGGTAAACATCAATATTAATATTAGACTCCTACAGGAATGCAATCAGTTTTAACATCTACATACAGCAGCATATGAATAAATACATTCACTAAGCTACTGCTGTAATTTGCCAGCAAACTAACATCTAGGTTCTTTAGAGTTTAAAATCATTACCCTTCAAAATGGTCTACATGGAAAGTACCTGTGAATGAAAGGGATCAATCTATCCTTTTCTTATTCAATATCAGTATGGCCAAGATCCAGATTTTCCTAAAAATCAGAAGTGAAAGAAGACCAGCTATTGTCAGAGCCCTAAACAAAGAGCTGCCACTCAGACACCAATCACTATCACACAGAAGTTCTAGTGGAAGTGATGAGCAGGAGTCTTTCTCAGCTGTCTTTCTCAGCTCTACCAGCATAAATTTATTTTATTTAGGATACTTTTTTTTATTCTTCCCCCTCTCTAAAGAACTAGTAGAAATTAATTTAAAGCTAAAATGTCTAGAACTTAATGAAAAGGCATTGCCTTGTGAGCTGACTTAAGAGAGGGCTGAATGACAGCCAGTGGTAATAAAGTAACTAGAAAATTCACTCTTTCTTCACTGACCATTCACAACTGGAGGTAGTCACTGCCAAACAACATGAAATACAGGGAAGATACCAACAAACTTTGTATTTTGCTCCTTTTTAAACTACTTGTCTAAGTGTGTGTGTGCATGTAGATGTCACTTCTATTAGCCAAGTTCATTTACTGAACACTGTGCTAGATCCTCACCAATTTAGACCAAATCTATTTTTTTTTCCAGAAGTTACAGCATTTCAAAGTGAAGAAAAGTAATTAAACCACAACACACTGTCTGCTGCTCCAGTTATTCACAAAGTAAAAGGAACTACAAAAATGTGATTTAAATCAGGTAAAGCAAAGACACCATTTAATTTCTGTAATGATGTGCTTTTGTTTAGATACATCACCCAAACAGTTCTTTAAGAAGTTCCTACTTATTAAGTGTTAATTAAATCTTTTTGTCACTCCATGACAAAAGAACCTTACTTAGCTGGAAATAAAGACAGACTCAAACTTTGTTTTATTTTTTAATAAAGTTTAAATAGTCAAAATAAGAGGAAAGACTATGTTTTAAAGCCAAGCAATTTCTTTGTTCCATGCTAGGCCTTAAAATTGGATTTACTAGCAAATATGGGCTGTGAGAGGAGAGGTGCATACTTAAAATGCTGGTGTAGAATATATTAAATAGCCAGTGACTTACCTTAAATCAAAGGAAACACAATCTTGACAGTCTTTTAAATGTACTGCCTCTTATCCTGATTAATGGAAAAACTATCCTTACAAAAGACTCTTTTTTAAAATTATTTTTTTAAATATGAAAATTCTACAAAATATTTGCTTTATCCATTGACAGGACTTCTAAATTCTCCAGAATATTTAGATGTGTTTGCCTAAGAAAGTTTATTAATGCCAATCTGACACTGTAACAAAAGTTTCAATCAGAATTGGAAAATAAAATAAATAAAAAAATATCATCCCCCTATTATATTTCAATTCTGCATAAACACAGATCAGCATGGTTAAACATTTTTTCATAATCCACAGAATATAGGTTCATTTCACTATTACCTTTTCCCTTCCATTTCCTTTATGCTGTTTGCTCATTTAATTTAAAACACTTGTCTACTGACTTATTCTGTCCATAGGGTTTTGTTTTTTTTTTTTTAACTTCAATTCTATCCTCACCTGAAAGATTCTTCCCCTCTTGCTTCTTAAAGATGTTTTTGTTTGTTTCATTGAATTTAATTTGCTTACAGATAAGTATCCTACAATAAAGGGAGCATGGAAATGAATGGGAAAAGTGCTGGGAGTTACTGGGACATTTTCAGGCCAAGACTTTCCAGAGGAATTCCAATAGCTACTATTTTTAAAAGAAAATGGTCATGCTTTCTTGATATCTGATAACAATTGACATAGTTGATAATATGTCAACTATAAACATAGTCTTGTGCAACCAACATCCACAAACTGCAGACAAAGCAATCTAGTGCAAAGTTGGATGGATTCAACACCAAAAAATGGTAGAGTGTGAGCATCAGCTGCGATGGCAACAAACATTTAGAAACCCAAGTGATCCTAAAAATCCATCTGCTAAACTAAAAAACCCATGCAATGAGATTAGAGGCTTCCACATTTCATATGGATTGCTCAGGGACCACAGTAGAAAACTAAACTCAGATGTAAGGACGTATTAGCTTGGAAAAGCCTCAGCTTTCCAAAATTCAGAATTATGAAAAAGCAATACATCTGTTCAGTTTTCCAGTCTATGGGAATAAACAGCAGGATACAATTGTTTGCAACATCCATTTACTTTTTTTTTTTTTTTTTTTAACTTTTAAAACTAAATTAAGAAAATATTCATACAGGGAAAAAAAAAATATTAGATGAGCACAAAGAAATGCTGTGACAAATCCTGAGACAAATTATCCTACATCACTGTTAGTCTATGAAAACTGGTTTGAATAACAGACATACTGGAGTATTTAGTGGCAGCACACAAATCAAAAGTATTTGTAGATTATGAAGTTGTGCATGTTTTTAAATGTCAAAACATACTCACAGGTTTGCTTGAAAATTTCTCACTGCTTCTTATCAAAGTTAAAAGATCATTTGCATACTAACACACATACTGTAAACATGAACTTCTCATTAAGGAAAGCTGGGTTTACAGTAATTTGATCTTTTACAAAAAGCTGTTGGTAACTGAACCTCTCGGGTGTCTTAACTTTCTAGAGAATTAAATCAATGTTTCCACTCCCCAGGTTGAAACACCACCACTTTAGGCAAGAGCCCTGTTTATTAGTTAACCAGCAAGGCAATGGAGCAGCAGATTTCCACATGCCTGCCACTTTCAGCTTCACTCTATGCTACAAGAACCCAGCAGGCTTGCAGAGGTGCTGCAAATTCTTTCATGATTTAATGACAGCAGTGAAGAAAAGCGAGGTGATGCAAAATAAGATCAGCCCAATTGCCCTTATCTGGTGATGGGATCTCTCTTCCTGTTTGGCTGGCAGCAGTGAGGACTCGGTTGGCTTCTTTTTGTTGTTGGTTTTATTTTATTTTATTTTCTGGTCAGGCTGCCTCTGTCAAGACTGACAGAACCAAGGAAGTTGACATGCCCTTATAATTCCAGCTTGAGAATGATCCTCATACCAATACAGCTGAGTTTCAATCAGTAGGTCGGGGAATGATACTAATGTGGAGAAAATTATCTGGATAGCTCATATGTTCACTTAGCCACTGTATGGGTGTTTCCAGCATTGGCTCAATTCCATGAATCATCACTTGAGTCTTCTGTTCTCCATCTAATTCAAAGAAAAAGAGAAACCACTAGTACAGCATTCAAAGTTCACAGAAAGATTAAACATTTACTTAATTTATAGTACATTTAATTGGTGTTACAGAGTTCAACATTTAACAGAACAAAAAGCAGGAAACATTGGCAGGGCGAAAGCTGAGATTTCTATCATCTAAAACAGAAACTTTGAGTTAAAAATAATTCCAAGAAAAAAACTGGGTTAAAACGAAACAATGAAAGTGCCAATCTTTATTAGTTGCAAGTCTTTTTTTTTTCCCTTTTCCTACAGTTGCTCACAGGTTGGTGTCAGCACAGTGAAGGCACAGCCATCTCACCTTGCTGTAAGACATATTTTTTACACAGATCACAAGGAAGATGTTTGAACTCCCTAAACCACAATAATAAAATAGTATTCTTAACAATGTGATGATCTGAACTGTGGGTAACGTGTCACATGTATAATACATGTAGTATTCCTGAAGTAATTTTGTTTTGCTAAGTATAATTTACTCAAGTGTCTAGCAGGATTTCAGTTACTCAGAAGGCTGAACTGGCACCAGCTTTCTCTCACTTAGATTAATCTCCTGGAAAAGCTAAGTTAGCAAATGATTCCCAGTATGAAAATAATATGTTCTAAGAATATTTAAATTATTTTTATTTATACTTGTCCCAGAGGATGTAAGTACTTTGATCCTTTGATTCAAATGATGGGAACCAGCTAATAGCAACTGACATAACTGCCATGAAATAAACAAACAAAAAAACCCAACAAAAAAACCCCAAACCCAACAAAAAACGACCAAAAAGAAAACTTATTTCAGAGCCTTGAGATGAGAAGAGCATCTCAAATATGCTCCAAATAATGGTTAGGGAAAAAAAAAAACAACAAAACAACAAAAATGAAGCAGTGACCTTTTACTGGTTTTATACTATATTCTAGCATTCTCACATGGACCTACCACAGTGAAATCCACAGTCAGTGCTCAAAAATATCCCTGTCTTCTCTAACTGGCATTTTATGTCCCCCTCAACCATCAATGTCACACAACAAACCCCTGTGCTCCCCAAGAAATAGGTGGAGAAAGCAGAATCTAAAAATGAAGGTCTCATTGTGGGGTCTTTCATTCAGCTACCTTAGTTGTAGCCTAATTCCTGCTTCAAAGCATAGATAAAATCTTATTTGGTAACCAAAATGAATTGACAGCTGCCTGAAGAAGTTTATATGATAACTGGGCATCTGTGCCAGCACAGATTAATTCAGAGTAGGGAGAATGTCCTGTTGACTTTATGGTAATACTAATAATTCCTCCTGCAGACAGTTATGTTTGCCTAAAATAAAGCATCAGCTACATGCTATCTACATATGGCATCATATTCTGTATAATTCTAGATTAAGTATGTAAAGCTTGACTCTCTAAATGGCATAGTACACACATGATCACACTAAATTAAGCATAAACAATTGCTGGTTTCTGGTTTTATTGCAGGTAACTCAGAAGAACATAGCATGTAATTTAAAAATAAACTCAGGGAATTTCCCACCAAAGCAGGTTATTTATTGTCCTGAAACATCACTGCTCAGATTGCCAGGAGTATACACTGCAAAAGAATAATGCTCAGAAACTGAGACAGGGAATGCCTAAATATTTTTTACATTACAGTAACTCCCAAAGAGCTGCATCTGTTTCCAATTAAAATTTATCTATGATATTCCAGAAAGTGGCCACTGAGTTGGTGACTTTTTTTTTTTACATTTTGTACCATGAATTTTCAGAAACAACTCATTTGCACACACAGGTGTCAGAATCTCTTTCAGCATCAGTACTGTGCTAGCCACCCAGGCCTAGCTGATTCTTAACAAAAAACTTGCACAAAAAAAAGATTAAAAGCCTCAGAACCTCAGCAGAATTTTCTTGTCACTGGAGGAAAGGTTTATAAATGATAAACACTTTATTTGCCTCTTTTTTTTACTGTGTGATGAAACATTTTTTGACATTTGTACATGTTCATACTAACTTGATACCTCTTGCTTAAAAAGGAAATGCAGTTAATCTGGGTGTCCCCCCATCCCTGCTCCCTCCCCAACTTTGTCCCTTTCTCATACTAATAATTTTATTCTGTTTTTCAGCAAAGTGAGAAAGTCTCAGAGGTCAATGAAGAATTTACAGTTTAATGAAGTCTAAATTTCTGCTTTAGCATTGTTTGTGCTTTAGTATTATCTCTGACAAAGAATCACTTCTTAATTCCCTTTTCCCTTGAGGCTTGACTAAAGAGATCTTATCTGCCAATTCTGTATTTACTGTAGCTGTCTTTCACAAAATCCATTGTTTTGACTTCAGCATTCTTCCCTCCTTTTGTTACTAGGGACCATAAACTCCCACTTAAGTCACACCTACCCAAACTTTCTTCAACTTTCATGTAACTTCCCCATTTTGATTCACATACAGAGTCTCTCTCCTATAGATAGAGCTTTATGGAGCAAAAAGTTGTCAGCAAATATATCAAAAAAAAACCCAACCAGAAAATATTCTTATTTTTTTTTTAACAGCTGTCTAATTTGTAACCACCATTACCACTGTGGTCTGGGTTCTGGATGATTTTCTAGCTATCATACAAGCTTCATCCACCTGATTTATATCTATAAGAGATGTACACAGTTTTTTTCCTCCCATTACTGTTCATAATCTTAAGAGTTGCAGCTTATTTTGTATGCATCTTGATGCATGAAGTACTGTCCCCTCCTTCCCCACCCCATATTCCTTAATAACAAAATGTCTTTTTTTGACTGCCAAAATGCCCCTCCAAAGGGTACAAGTTGCTAAACACAGCGTGTATTTATATGAGTGTGTACATTTAAATGACTTAATTACAAAGAAGATTAATTCCATTCTGTATCATCAGACCAGGGATACAAAAATTTGAGCAAATAACTCTGCTCATCTGTAGTGCACAGGCTCCAGAGCTGATAGAATTACTGTCAATATCCATTTTACAATATTCAGTAATGTAGTAAAAAGACACAAGGTTTCCACAAGACCAAGTAATTTATATTTTCCAGTCATGCCATTGACCTTTTTTTTTTCCTTTTTAAATTGTGATAGAACAGAGCTCTACTGAGTTACACATTAGCTACCATATGACCTAAAGATGGTTTTTTTTACTCTGTTGTGAATTCATCTCAGGAAGAAGATGAAGGAGAAATATCAGAAAAAAACATAGCAATGTGTATTTTAGAGAAAGATTTTATAATGTGTGTATGTACTAACTATTTAATTTAAAATCAGAGCATTTTTATATTACTAAAGAAAATAATAAATAAATTCTGTTTTAACATTTATATAAATATTATATTTATATAATATATACATATTATTTATATACATATTATTCATATATTTT
>JAOEGS010009265.1:25612-36139 GCA_025447755.1 Corythornis vintsioides | reverse complement strand
ATTCCAGCCCCCCCTGGATCTGTTCCTGGGTGACTTGGTCTAGGTGCCCCTGCTCAGGCAGGGGGGTTGCACTAGATCATCTTCTAGGTCCCTTCCAACCCCTAATATCTATGAATCTATGAATCTATGAACAAGTTTAAGCTACAAAACTAATTAATCCCATCTATATATCAAATATTCACACTTTGTTTTTCTTAAGTAAAAAAAAAAAAAAGTAGAAGTTAAAACATTATTTCAGGCTTTTCCATTCCTAAACTCAAGTCTTAACTGGAACATTTCTGCAATCAGTTTCTGTCATGTATAAGAGTGACTAAAGTACAGAAATATGACAAGATCTTCAGACTGCACAGCAATGAACACCTCAATATAAAGCTCTAAAACAGAACAATAAACTTGTATTTTGGAAAATCTCACCTACTCAGCTGAGTACCAACAGGTGCTCAACACCTAAGCAACTTTATGGGAAATACCTGCATCCTGGTTTGAGTAAATGGTATGGAATAAGGGGTGGAATGCCTGGTTTGAGTGAGAACAGAACTAATTCTGTTCAGTGGTTTTACTTTTCAGCTCAGTTCTTCTGACTGCACTGTCTGAAGTGAGCAGTGTGTCTTCCCAGGCAGTGTCAGCTCCTGGCAGTGACAACACCCCATGTTTAGAGTGGGTACCAAGGGTTGGGGTGCAGACCAAGGCCACTGCTGGATCTTCTGTACCACACTGGGGGGAGCAGAAAGGCAGCACCTGCCGGGAGGATTGGCCAGGACAGGAGACCCCAAACTGACCAGTGAGGGATTCCAGCCCATAGATGTCATATTCAATGTAAAGCTGAGTGATTAGGAGGGTCTTGCCCACTTGGCTTGGGTCCTATTCTGGTTTCTTCATCTGAGCATCCCAGGAGGACTCTGTCCATACTGCCTCCAATCCCAATCAGCATGTTCCTGAAGCTGGTGCCAGAATCCAGCTCCTGAACAGCTCCCATCTGCTGCAGGGCCCACCCTGGGGCTCTCACAGTACCTGCTCCACAGCACCAATGATGGTGAAACCATTGCCACCGGTGTGGGGGGTGGTTGGGTTTGATACTGGTTTTGCTTATATTGTATATATCCCATTTTCACTATTATTTTCATTTTTATTCCAGCTGTTCCAGTTTCCTTTTCTATTTGCTCTCTCCCTTATTCCCTGTCTCTCCCCTCTGGGGGCTGCCCTGACCCTAAAACACAACAACTTGCAAAAATAAGGCTGAGCTTTATAAAATCTCCTGGCCAAATCTACTGTTCTTTACTTGAACCCAGCACAGACATTTCAGACAGTGAACACTTAAGTTCTCTTTACGGGTGCAAAATATTGTATATGTAAGAAATGATAGGTTGGTTTGGTTTTTTTTTTTAGTGTTTTTTTAAATAGGAATAAAATTCTAGTATTGAGTTTTCAGAAGCTTCACACCAGCCTATTTCAGCTGTTATACCTCAGGCTTTCCTTACTTTTCCATGAATTTCACCCTGCTCATCATAGTAGGCTCTACTACTAAGAAGTGACTGATTTTTGATAGTGATCTTAACACACTTTTGGCCTCACTCTAATCACACAAACTACCAAAAGCCATATTCTAAATTAGAGGAGAGGTAATGGAATAACTATCAGTTTAAACAGAAACACAGATGATGTACTGCATCACAACCAGCAAGAGATGCTGTTCAGTATCTTCTGACCAAGAGCAAGAACACTACAAAAATTCTGCAAAGCTGATGCTAAAATAGTCTAGCCACAACAAAAGGTTCATCTGACCTCAAAAATTTAGAGACTGATAGGTGACATGAAAGCACAGGATTGACTTTTCCTTCCTGCCTACATATCCTGCCAGCCCTGGAGAAAGCCACTGCTGTTGTTTTCAGGTGAAGAACTTGCACACAGAAATAAAGGGTCAATATATCATCCAGAACAAGTCTTTTTTTTTCCCTCAAAATGATTAGCTATCTGGAATAAACATTGTTCCAAACACAAGATGTGGTTTGGAGAATAAAAACTTCAGTGCCTGGACATGATCCAACTGCCCAATATGAATATAAATAAACTATCAGGTACATATGGTTAACTGGCAGCTACAAGAGAATGGAATTTTAACCACTGTTAGTAACATGAGTTCAGCTGCTCAAACTAAGGTCATAGTTTTCCTAAATCTATGTTCCCAGTGCTGAATATTCTGAGTACACAGATACCCCAGAGAACTTAGAACTATGGCAAATTCCTGGCCAAATTTGTAAGATGGAATTCCCAGGAAATATTAGTTTGCCCCTTTTTCCTCAGTCCCTTAACCTGAGCCCTGAACCAGCAATAAACCAGAGCTAGTCTGCAAGAAATGAAGGTTAGCAGTGGAACTTCTAAACCATTTTCTGCAATAGGTTGAAGTTTGGCTATGCTGATGTGAACAAAGTTCAGTGCAAACCCTGCTGCTGTTCAATGCAACCAGTGAGCACATGACACATCTCACTGATGTAAGGAACAGGCAAGGTGTGCATTAAAAGATAAGCACTTGAATGCATGACAAATTGAGCCCAACTCCTACATGATATGTTTTCCATTGCTGAGGAAGAGCTAAATCAATTTTAGGAGTTAGGTAGCTTTTTTTAAAACACCAGGCATCTTGACTTACAATAAATTAATCCTTTTGTGCATCATGTCCTTCATTAGATTTGAGGTTTCTAAACTGTGTGCAGCTGACCTTCAGAAACTAAGGCTATTGCTACATCCAGATAAGGAGCTTCATGGGATCAAAATGGTTCTTGAAAAAAAATGAAACATTTGCTAAAAGATTCTTCTCTATAAATATTGGTGTCAAGCAAATGAATTTGCTGTAAAAAACCTCTTGTTGCTAATAGTTTGTGAGAACTTTTATAATGTCATTGGTTGCAAAATTCTGTTAAGACAAACAATGAAACAGCAAATTCTCTGTACAATGATTTTTGTATATTCCCTGTGCATAAGCAGTCACACACTTTTTAAAGGGTTTTAATGGCTTTCTTGAACTTTCAACCTCTATTTTACTTCATTTTTAAGTTACTATAATTCACATGATGCCCGTGAGTATTCTTCTATTCTAGTGGCCGTCCATCTTTTATAATGAACTTTTCTGCTACTCCAATGATGAACTATTCCTACCCAGGCAAAGCAATGAAGGATTACTGCTTCTGCAAACCCACTGTCCGTTCAGTAACCACCAGCACATTTGCTTGTTTTCAACAATCCATAATGCTGATTGTTAGTTTATCTGCCCAGTTTAATAAATCAAATTAAAAAGTGGCCATTTGGACATAATTACAGTTGAAAAACATTCGCCTGAAAAGTGATAAGAGATGTATGCAGATCAAAGGTTTAATGGCTGCTACTTCATGTTTTGTACCTTCCTCCATTTCACTGAAGAAAAAGAATCAGTTTTTACCTTTAAAAAAAAACCCCAAAACTACATCCAGCATTATTATATTTAACAAAGTAAACAACATCACATGCAAGCCATACGTGAGAACAGAGCCAAGTTATACTATTAACTCCAAAAGCATGGACAGTTTTGTTCCATGTCTGACAAATTCTTCAACCTTTGCTCAGTTGATCAGTAAAAACTCAGCTAATTGAATCCATCGATGTGAAAAACCACAGGCTCAAGTCTGTCCTGCATACATCAAGCTGAAGGATTTCTGCTTCAGCCATGGAGGTAATAGTCAGTGGGGTCAGGTCAAAAAGGGTTAAAGTGAGTCAGGATATAGCCAAAGGAATACATCAAACACTGATTTTAAAAGGGCAATTAATCTTAGACAGAAATGCTTCCTGGGGAATGAGATCTCAATCTTAAGAGCACACTACATGATGTAGCAGTAAAAATGTACATATACAAGCTTAGAGAGCTTTCATCCTGTGATCACAAACAGAAGGGGAGTGCTGTTTATCAGGGAAATACAAACCCTTGCTAAAATACTTACATTGGTTTTCTTCCGGGCTCATTGGAAAAGAAATTCTTTAATGAGCAGTCAATAGAGTTTGCACACATGAAATATCCTTTTTTTTGGGGTATACATGCTGTAAGTTCTTTCAAAGAGCTAGCAGATTAAACTATTTAGAGATCTCTACTCAAGTGAATTTAAAGAATTTAATCTCAAGAGTGGATAAAGGAGGAATGGAATACTCCATTTTCAATATGAATGTAAAAACATTCAACAGTAGATTAAATAAATGAATAAACAGCCACCTCTTCAAAACAGCTACCTGCTCAGAGTTAAGATTGGAAGTGCTTTTTCATCAAAAATTGTTTTGTTCTATTTCAAAATACCAAGAACTTCAAAGCTGACAGATTATCACACACCTTTTAGTTTTAAAGAGTTTGACCAGTAGAGAGACTGCAAGAGAGAAGCAAGGAATATAGGAGTCATTTCACTCAGCCTTTCCCTAAAGATACAGTCCACATGACTAAATTCTAGGTATAGATGTATCTCAAAGTGGACCAGAACCCATGCTCTGGACAGCAAGGCAAGTGCCAGAGAGATGCTGCTGCCTGTGCAGCTAAATTATGTCTCCCTCTATACTGCTTACTGAGAATAGTCCCCAGACTGGGAATCCACAAACATGGCTCAAATTTGCTGGGAGAGAATTAATTGGCCTAGACCAAAATTATGCCAGAAAACTGCTAATAGTCAAACAGCACAAACAACACATGTTCTGGTCTTCTTTTGTTTACTAATATAAATGAAAACACTGACACCACAACGTCTAAATCCAGTTGTGCACTGCAGTGTCCTGGATGAGAACTTCATGCTGCAAGTCTTCACAGAGCTCTACTGCTGTCTCCTGAAAGCTTGGCTAGACCCACTCCAGGCTCCAGTGACACTTGTAGGAGTTACAGCACTAAAGGCAACAGTGATTATACAGAATATAAATGATAACAGGATGATGGCCTTTACTGGAAAAAAAAAAATAAAATTTTGGAGCATTCTAATCATGAAAATATCCTTTAAGCCAATATACTTTGTGTACTGTAGCTGTTCTTGACATGCCTGTTTCTGTGAGCAAGGACAGATAAGAAACTAGAAGATAGGTTTAGTGTTGGCTTATTTTTTGGGGGGGGGGGAGGGGGAGGGATTTTTTTGGTTGTGTTTTTTTGTTGATGTGTTTGTTGGGTCTTTTTTGTTTTGTTTTGAGTTTTCTTTTATTCCTGTGAAGTTTTCAGTGGCTGTCTTACTGAACAACCTCTGTGATCTCCTTGGGGTGAGACAGACTCATTTCAATCAGAATTCACACACACCAAAAAAAGTAACCCAGCCCAAAACTATCTCAGTGTGACCAGGCACAAGTCACATCACTCCTCTGTGCCTCTAATTTCTCCTGCCTTCTGCCTTTTTGACTCTCTTCACTCATCTTTTGCCCGAGTGATAAATTCTGTGGGAATACACTGCAATGTCCATAGAGTGTAAAGAACCTGAAGTCTCCACCTAGAACACCAAAGATTTTTCTTTTCAAATTGAAAACTCACCACAATCAAATGTCAAAAATTCTTCTATTCCAACAGTTTTCTTAATACTCATATACATGGCAGAATACTAACAGAAAACCTGCTCAATTTCTAATGTTTTTCCTCAGTTTGGGGTTTGAGAGGAGGATGCTGATGGTCACAAATGCACCTTTGCTGCTGCCCATGAAGATGACTGCTTTAGGATGAAAAACCCCACCTCTCTTCCACAGAGATTTTTAGATGGGCTGATGTGAGAATTCCAAACAGAATAAGCTACATTTTGAAAAAGTTGGGGGTTTTTTTCCTCTGTGGAAGGTTTTACTTTCTCCATTTCATACTACTATTGTTAATAATAGTCTTAAACTTTGCTGTGCCTGAATAAAGTCATTGGCCTACTGACAAGTTTAAAGAGAATAGTCTGGAGTCTGATACTAATAAAACTTCCTGGGTGGTCGACAGAATAAATGTAGCTGAAGCCGAACAAACTTCCAAAGGCTTGTCCAAGAAATGGGATTATTTTCCTACTTGCTGTACCTCTTCCTAAATTCTACCCCTTTGATTGTGCATGCCCAGAAACCACTTCTAAGTCACAAAGGAAAAGCACAATACTCTTGTGATATTAGGAAAGTTGCTGGATGGAAGAAGAGAGACTAGACCAGAACAGAACATTTCAGTTGGAAGGGGCCTACAATGACCATCTTGTTCAACTGCCTGAAAAATCCAGGGCTGACAAAAAGTTCAAGCATGTTATTAAGAGCATTCTCCATGACAGATGACAGATCACCTCTCTAGGAAGCCTGTTCCAGGGTTTGACCACCCTCTTGGCAAAGAAACCCTTTATCATGGCCAATCTAAGCCAATCCTGGTGCAGCTTTGAGCCATTCCCAAATGTCCTATCCCTGGATACCAGGGAGAAGAGCTCACTCAGCATCCCCCTCTCCACTTGTGCTCCTCAGGAAGCTGGAGAGAGCAATGAGGTTGCCTCCTCTTCTCCAAAGTAAACAAGCTCAGTGTCTTCAGCCACTCCTCAAAGGACTTCCCTTCCAGCTTTGTTGCCCTCCTCTGGACACCTTCAAGGACCTTCTTAAAATCCTTCTTAAATGGCAAGGCCCAGAACTGTACACAGTACTCAAGGTGAGGCCACACCAACACTGAATACAACAGGATAACCAGCTTATTTTGACTGGCTGGTCGTGCTGTGTTTGATGCCCCCCAGGATCCTGTTGGTTTGATGCCCTCCAAGATCCTGTTTGCCCTCTCCGCCTCCAGGGCACATGGCTGGAGACTCTTGAGCCTCCTGCTGGCCAGCACCCCAGACCCCTTTCTGCAGGGCTGCTCTTCCTCAATTTATACTCATGTCTGGCATTATTACTCTGTCCTAGGTGCAAGGTCCAGCATTTGGACTTGTTCCATTTTATGCCATTCACCACTAGAAAAGGGACAGAGGGCTCACAAGCTACCCAGTGGATAATCCTTTTATAGTCAATTGAAGTTGGAGCAATTCTCAGAACCAAGTTATACTTGCTGTTTCCTGAGAAATTCTCTGCAGAAAGATCACATCCAACCCCAGACTGCCACCATGGTTTGTACTTTTCTTTGGAGAACAAGCAAGCCAGAACATTCATAGACAGATGCCCTCTCTGATTATATCAAGAGCTTGTTTAGAAATGAAGATGGACAACAAGAACCCTTAGAAACAGCACAGATGCCACACTACTTATTCTCAGGTTGTTTGCACCTATGTAGTCATGACAAATTAATTCTATATTATTTAATTCTATAGTCAAGACTATTAATTCTAGAATCTCAAGCCAAACTCTGGACTTCCAATCCTTTTGATCAGAAAGGACTATGAAATCATAAGGCAATTTTAACACAGGGAAAAAAAAATTATTTCCAGTTCAGCTTGAACAAAAAAACCCCAAAAACAAACAACTGGGGCGGGTAGGTATGTATGAGTTTAAAAAAAATAAATAAATCAGAAACTCAGAAGTCACACAGATGAAAGGCAGCTGCAGAAGGTTAATTCAAGCAGATGGCCTGGTTAGGAAAAGCTAACAGGCACAAATAATGACTCACACCAGAAAGGAGATGTACATGTTGACCTCCTGTAACATGGAAAGCACCAGTGAGTCAAGGACACAGGGAGGGTGGAATATCTTTAGTGGTCTGAAGTTCAGTTGTGACCCACAGGATGAGTCTCCCAGTGGAGGAGACAGGACTAGAATCCATCCCCCTGGTGAGCTCTTAACCCTCTTGGAGCATGCCTGCACACTCACCCTTCACACCACTATCACACACACATGGGATGAAAGTGTGTCTAAAAAAATGCCTAGAACTGCTAAGGGCCAATTATATTTCTACATTTAGGTGGCCTGGGAAATGTATTTCAGCAATGTCCCTCTACAGCACTGCTTCCTGAATTTGCTCACCCACAGAGCAGCGAGGACTGGGATGGTGCTGTACAGCTGCCAGTGCCTACCTCCAGTCCAGCTGGTTTCACTTGAGACAGAACAAGCCCAGTTATATGTCATGTCCATCAAAGACATTCACCTCCTCCTATTGCAGTCTGTCACTTGCAACAAAACCAGGAACCTACACAGCAGATCTAATCTAACCCGAATTTGTTTGACTAATTTACTGGAAGTCAGTGCTTAGAAAACTGAGGGAGAACAAAAACAATTAATCTGTAGTCTCTCATACAATATACATTAAAAAAAGCTGGGAGTTAATTGAAAACAGTCGACCTCTAATTTTACAAAATCATTCAGTACAGCAAGTCTAAAGAGAAAAATCCTGGAAGTCTTTTTGATCCTTGTTTTATTTCTGAAAGAACTAATGACACTGCTGTAGAAAGAGGTCAGTTCACACAGCTTTTCTGAATGAACAACAATGCTGTGAAAACTGGGAGTGATTGATAGCCCAACTGTTTGCGTCACTGTGCCCAAATGTTTACCAGTTGGCTCTTCAAGGAAGCATGAGATGAAAATCAAAACAAGTTTTCTGAAGACTTCAACAAGATTGGCAAATTCATATTGTACCCAGAATTGTGTAGACGTGACAGCGGTGGAAGCAAACTGTTTCCTTCTGCATTCTAGACTTTTTATCTGGGTATTACACACAAGATCTGAAATTTCAGGTCTGGAAGAGAAGTCTTTCCTGCTCCCAGAACTACTCTGTATTCCATCATTTTAACCCTTTCCCTCTTCAAAGCATTCTGTGAAACTCAGCACTGTTTCCTCTTGCAGTTATGTAAGACCATGGTGTGTTCATCCCCTTCTCCTAGTAAGATGAGTCACCATTTCTAAATGAACTGCTTACAATATTAGGATGTTCTTTCACAGGAACCTTAGAAATGTCTACTGAACAGTTTTGTTTAATTGCTGTGATTCATTCACATGGGTTTTCCCAAATCTGATTAACTGAGGAGTTCAGAACTGATACCACTACTGGTAACAAAGGCCCCTTAACTGGCAACAGGAACACCTATGATCAGATGCATAAAGCCATGGGGAAATGCAGCTACAGACAGATTATTTTATTTGTGTGTCATAAATGACATTGTTGCTGGAAGCAGGAAGCCTAATCTACTTAATTTGAGTAAGACAGAGGTTATTATTAGTAGGGGAAAATAGCCATGATGCTATCTACTGCATGAACAGATAATTAAGTTTTGGGAAGAATATCCAAAATAAGGTGTTCAACCACATCAGCTGTGATGTTATGCTAGATCTGCAGGCAACAACATGGTCTTAACAACTTCTCCTCCTTATCTTGGGGTTGGACTAGATGATCTTCTAGGTCCCTTCCAACCCCTAATATCTATGAATCTGCATAGAAACTCAAACTATGCAGTCTCAGAAACTACAGGCAATATTAAGCTTCACTGTAGCCTGTTCCTCTATAATACACTAAACCTCACAAATAATAATACCTCTCAAACTACTTAAAAGGTCACCTAATTTTCTGGACCTAGAACTACTGCTGACAATTCCACTTTACCACACAAGAACTTAAAAGATCAACTTCTGTCTGTGCAAATGGCATCCACAAGAATAGGAAAAAAAGTATCAGACAAGTTTACAAGCTGTAGCATAAATAATCAGAATAATCTCATTCTAACCCTGGATTACTCATTAATGGCTCTTTCACACTAAAAATAAAAAGACATCTCTCATGAGTTTGGATTCCAAACTGCATGATGCACTCTGAGAAGTAAAACTAAGACTGTTGGCTGGATCTCTGTATGATTTCAGGAGTGTAAAACAGGGAAAAGGGGAGACCTTGGACAATTTTATTATTAATTTCCCTGAATGAACAGGACTTTTAGTCTTCTTGGAGGACATCTGAAATCCAAGAGTTCTAAACTGGGAAATGAAAGACTGTCAATAGAGAGCATGGTCCCTAGGTATCTAAATGGTTTACATTTTCTCATCCAATGGTACAAAAAATAGTTTGAAAACTCTAAGAAACTGCAGTAGAAATATAGATAATAGAATCCACGAGGATAAAAGGGATGGAAAGCAAGAAGAAAAGAACTAAAGCAGAAGTGACAGTGTTTCCCTGAAGATATAGATCTATTTCTATTAGGTAATCAGCTAAGGTTGGAAAATCTACAAAAATAGTTACACAAATTAATGTGAGTTTAGCAAAGGAAGAAGAGACAATTTTAAAGGATGCAAAAGCAGATATTAAAAAATAACAAAGGACATCAGGAGTTATGTATGACCAAAACATAGGTATTGAAGGAATATGATGCAGGAAAAAGAAAGGAAACAGCTGAATAGCCAGGGCCATGAAAGAAAATATGATGGGTCAACACAAGTTGAAAAAAAGAACTGAAAAGTAAGAGCCATACTTCCATAATGCTTGGAATCAAGATTCACAGAATCACAGAATGTCAGGGATTGGAAAGGACCTAGAAAATGATCTAGTCCAACCCCCCTGCCTGAGCAGGATCACCTAGGCCAAGTCACCCAGGAACAGATCCAGGGGGGGCTGGAATGTCTCCAGAGCAGGAGACTCCACAACCTCCC
>JAOEGS010009265.1:15197-25512 GCA_025447755.1 Corythornis vintsioides | reverse complement strand
CTGCTCTCCAACAGATCAGCCCCCAGCCTGGACTGATCCATGGGGTTGTTCTTCCCCAGATGCAGCACCTTACACTTCATTAAACATTACCCTGTATGACCAGCTTGCCTCAGTTTTAAGAGTGAAAAACTATGGAGAAACAAACATAAAACCAAACCCAAGCACACCCCCATCCACAGGATATGATCACAACTGAAAACTAAACACAGTTTGATGTGCCCAAACTGCAGAATTGGCAAAGTTTTACTTTAAAAGGACTGAAACTGAAGTGAAATGGCATATCTTTGATCAAGGATTCCCAGTAACTCCAGGAGATCAGTAGTCTGTGAGCAGCAAGCTAAGTATTATCTATACATGGACCTGTAGAATGGTTTGGATTGAAGGGACCTGTAAGGTCACCTAGGTCACCACAGGCAGGGACACCTCCCACTGGAAGTCCCATTCAAGCTGGTACTGAACACATCCAGTTGATGGAGTATCCACAACTTCCCTGGGCAACCAGTTACAAGTGAAGAGTTTCACAATCACAGAACTCTCAAGTTTTACTTTAATTATAAGCAGCCTTTAGAACTAAACTATAATGATGGAAATACAGCAAGTGAAAACAAAAAAGTGCTACTACACAGCATAGGTTTACCAATAGTAACATTTCAGACTTAGGTGTTTTTTATAAATGAAACTTCTGTGTAACTGATGAATTACAGTTTATTATGTCAGTAACTAAAACCCAAATAATAACATGCCTTAAAGAGAAATCACAAGAATTACAGAAGGCTGCAACACAGAGGAAGCAGTTACTAGATTAGTTTGTGTTTGAAAATATTGATTTCAATATTTATTAAATGTAACAAGTAGGACTTCACTGTTTCCCAAGCTTCATGTCAACACAGAAAGATCAGAGAAAAGAAAAAAACCAACAACTGAAATGAATGAACTGCACCAATATTAAATGCAAGGTGATGAACTTTCTGTGATTACTTGGGTCCTACTATTTCTGTTGCCACATAAGCACAACCTCTGCCTGTGAAGTGGCTAAATAGGCACAAAGGAAAAAGAAAACTACTCTGCTAATGAGAAAATATCTGATTTAACGCATTTGCTGTCTAAATACTCATTTACACAGAAAATTAGAGATGGTTCTATTAGACCAGTTCTAATCCAGTCTTCTGGAAGAAAGGACCTTACATTAGTTGCAGTAAGAGTACTGCAAAATTGGAGAAAAAAAAATACAGCATCGTCTCTGAAGACTCTCTCAACATTGTATTTTTTAAGGATGTTTGTTACTGGTAATGGCAGAAATTCTCCTCGTTGGTTTAGAGGACAGGGTATGCTTTACAGTCAAGATAATGAATGGAATTGCTAACAGTTTTAATAATTACACTAGCTTCTTGGTGCTTGTTCTAATTGGAAGTACTGCTTTTCTTCACACTTTTGGATCATTACTAGTAATATATAAATTGCTTGATAAGTGTTTTGACAAATGGGTTCCAAACTGCTATACTCTCTGTGACAGTGAAAAAAACAACAGCCAGACCAAGCTAACAATCCTTGCAGGCTGAAGAATCAAAGATAGACAGAAGCCACTTTTTCCTTTGGTCTAACAGTGATCATGACCAAAAGCCTTCAGCTTTTATCCACCAGTTTGATGAACACTTGAAGGAAATGAAAGTATTCAGCAACCCAGAAAGGTGAGCACTGTATAGCATTAACTAAGCAGAATAATGTATGTATAATTGAATGAAGGACTAGTTTGAAAAGAAAAAGGGAAATATGGGTCGGGATAAAGCTCAAGTTTTTAATTTTTTGAACACTTCAACAAACAATAAAGCCTTGAATAAATAGTTTTGTAAGCTAATTTAAATAAAATGCAGTATCTAAACAGCTACCCACAGTCTGTAACAGTCTAAAGTAATACTGACACAATTTTACAAAGACTATTTTACTATCAGTGTTTTAATGTCACTATTCAACCTGCTATACTTCTGACAGCCTTCTTTACATTGTGTTTTTGACAGCTGGTAATCAATGTGTATATATACAAATTTTTTTTTTTTAATTGATTTTTTTCTCATCACAGTTAAAAGAGAGACTTAATTATATCCATGTTTCCTAAAGCAAAGACATATAGACACTGTGGGTGGTTCTTGAAATCCTTCCCTCCCTCTTCTTGTGGTGGTCCATAAGTATCTGGCAGCAGGAACAGCTCACATACATGGCTGAAAATCATATATTCCCTGTATTCCCACGGCACAGAGCTCATTAGGGAAGTCACCATTGACAAGCAATCAACACAACTACCAAGAAGCTTCCAGTTGAATGAAATGTCATTGGAAAAGAGAAAACCATAGAGGAAAAAGGAAAGAAGGTAAACAGATGGAGAAAAACAGAAATAAAGAGGAGCTTGCATTGTGTTGCACTGACAGAAAGATGCAGCTTATGTCATCAGTGCATTGATTCACTGAAGTGAGGGCTTGGAAAACAGAAAAAAATCTACAATACTTTTTGAAAACAAGTGTGAAAAATGTTGAAAACAATTTGCATTACCAATATCTATTATGCCTTTAAGCACACCTTGGAGATACTACTTTTTTTGTTTGCTTGTTTTGTTCAGAAAAATTAAGGAGATCTAAACTTTGACAACACTGAATAAAATCTGAAAACCCAGATGTGGAAAAGAGTTTGCCATAATCTTTTATTACACATTTGACAACATTTTCTATTTTGTTACAATGTTATTTTAATGCCTTCACTGGAATAAAAATTGTAGATTAAGACAAAGCATATAAATCTACAAGAACAAAAATCAGAAGATACCAAGAAAGGTTCAAAGACAATTTTTAACAAATTCAAGAAATACAGTCTTAACTACAAGCTATTTTTCCTTGAGAAACTGATTCATCAAGATCCTCCCATGGAAAGAGACTGTATTATTGCCATTTCATATGAAGTCAAAGCCATTATGGCTAGAAATACCCATTTTTTGAAGGGTGGGAGAGAAGAAGAGTCATGAGAGGCCTAAAACTTGACTGAGAGGCTTCCCTGAGTCTGCACACTCACAGGCCTCAGAGCTCTTGCTGTTCAGCAGAACACTCACATAGATCACTGAATTTTTCTGGTGATCCTCTCTATGAAATGGGTGGCTTTGTGTCACTCAGCTTGCCTAGTATCACACCTGAATGAACTCCCTAGGTGAGAAAGAACTGAATGCAACTCCCAAAGGCAGTATTGAGCTGCCTAGATGATAATACTGCCTGAAGTACATTCATTGCCCATGCATCATTAAAACAATCAAGATAATGATTTTTTCACTACACAGCCCTGACACTAGAACATGCCCAGCCTGTGCAAGAAGACAAAAGTCTCTCAAAAAACAAAGGGAGATGAGAGGTGGAGAGTGATTATAAGCTGTAAAATGATCTGTGTGCATGTGGGCAGAAAGATTGTAGAGGCAGTCTACAACTCTGGCACCTCCTACATTCAAGCACACAACTTTAAATGGAGACAACTATTTGAGAAGAAAATAATTGATGCATAGTTTCCCAGGTTTCCAAAAGATGCTTGCAAATAAACACACTCAGCTCCACAGGCTCCCCTGCACTTTGAACTGATGGAGCATCAATGGACAGAGGAAGCTTGGTACACTGCCAATGAGCCAGTATCAGAGAGAAAATTAGTTGACTGAGGGGATCTCATGGAGACTCCAGAAGCATCTAATTGATGAGATTCTGCAGTTCCAGGAGCTTAGTCTGCTTGCTGGAAAAGGGAGGTTATGTCCTTGTTACAGCTGCTAACATTTCAAAAGGCAAAACTGAAACATGGCACTCTGCAGGCTGCTGAGGGAGCCTCTCCTCTTCTTGTTTTGGTGGGGTTTTTTCAATACCTCAAAACTGTATTAGAGCATGAACACTTAATATGGTGCCCACTGCATCTGAGTAGTGAATAAGGTGAGTGGATTAAGCCAAACAAGAGAATAATCAAAGTTCACTTATTGGCTGAACTGAGTAAGTGGAGTATGATGAACTACAGCAGTCAAACCTAAATCAGTGCTGCTCTTCACACCTCCCAGGTACACTGACCTTAGTTCTCCTCAGCAGTAACAATCCCTGCTGTCATGGACACCCATCTTTTCAGGTCATCCTCTATCATCCCTCCATTCTGTCCTAGTTCTGTTTCTTCCTGATATACCTCCTAGCTCTTTTTTTATTATTATTATTTTCATGTTGCCATCCTTAATTTTCTACTTTCTATTCTTGTCTGGGGTGTAATCTACTTGTACAGCAAACCCTGAGCAAGTTTTCCCCAGTCCCTTATTTGACTATCTCCACCTATCCATGTGCATGTTCTGCCAGTGCATACTGCCCTTCTGGTCAACTTCTGATTGAATTTATTTCTCCAAATGGGTGTGCAGCCCATCTGAATCACTGCACCAGTGGGATTTGCACTACCATTCTTTCATGGATGTCCTGCACAATCTTAGTGTATGATCCACATGTAATATGCCTCTTTTCCTCCCTCATCCTTTTATCATCTCCTATCCCACTTACTCTGTCCAGGTGTTCAGTTATTAAGTCAGTTTTTGGCTTTCACCCCAACCTCTTTCATCCTGCCACATTGTTTATAGTCGCTCTCCTCACCACATTTAATGACTCCCAGATCTGTCATTTTTTTTCCAAATTACTTGTTCAGTCAGTCTGCCCCACCTCCCCTGGTTCTATGTATCACTCTACTCCCATATGTCCTCAAGAGTTCACATTACTTTGCACATTTAGCTCAGACAACTTGCCTTCTGTTACCCAGAAGAAGAGGAACAACTGAACAACACAACCCAAAGCTGTGTTATAAGAGAAATTCTGCTGAATCCTACACAGCTCATACCTATGTGAGAGGTCAAAGGTGCTCAGTAGAATCTTGAGGATCCAAACTAGGCCAAAATAAAGCAGATTTAAACAGGAACAGAGAAGTACATTCCAATACAAGGAAACCCTTCAAATTTCAAATTGTTTCCTCCTAAGTGTAAGGACAGGACCTGTTTCAGTGTCTTCCCTTGCCAGTAACCACCTTTTTTTGCTCCCAATTAATAAACAGTATAAGGGGTTTTTTTTAGCCTTTAATAAAAATGAACTAAGCATTTCTATATAACATTCCTATTCTGCTATTAAAGGCTGGTGCATCTGTAGGCAAGTGAAAGGAAGGCCTGTTCATGGTAAGCATTAACTCACTGGTACTCAGAAAAAAATTACATTCACACTTGTAATAAAGGCATTAACTAGCACACTCCTCATCTGCAGCTTTTGAAAGCCCACATAAATGTTACCATCCATTACATCCTGGAATAACTTTTGCATAAGTGCTCTAAGTTCCTTTCATTTAATTTGTGCTCTTGAGTGCATTTCAAGTCAAAATGTATCATCCTTCTTACTCTAAACTTGCCCATGCTAACATTCAAGTATCTATATGTCCTTTGCTTTATATTTTGGACAGTTAGTTGAAAGCATTACCTAAAATTATGCTCTAAAATTTACAGCAGGAAAAACAAACACATGGCTAGCAACTTTTCATATTTTTCTTACCTTCTGTTATTTTTGGAAAGTGTTTCCATGTGTTAACAAGTATTAAGCAGGGTAAGAAAAGTTTTCAGTCCATTTCTAAGATCACCATGCTTAAAGAAATTCACAAGAACTGTTTGATTTTGAAGTACACAACTTCTGTGTACAACACCATCTTATAGATTTTTGCACCAATTTCAAATTTAGTGCTTTATTGTCAAAAGGTGCTGATACTAAACCAGTAAATTTTGTGCCAGGATCTTCTCTAGAGACCAGAAGTTTCACAAAAATCCCTGTGGTTTATTGTCTCAAATAAGTTACCCATTTATAGGTTAATAGCAAGACAACAGCAAGAACAAGATGAAAAACATATCACATCAAATAATTTTGATCTTAATTTGTAGACTACATAACTATTACATTAATCTTGCTAAAAAATATATCAGAGTTCCAACAGTTGGAATCTCTAAGGCTAATATAGCATCCTGAAATGCTTATTTTTTGTGAATAAGTGCTGATCAACAAATGCTGTTGTATGAAATGATATGCTACCTGAAACAACTGGCACCTTGTCACAGAATACTACTTAGTAACCATAAACTATTAAATACTCATAATAATCTCTTTCTTTCCTAGTACATTTTCAAAGGTTGGGCTTCACCAGGGAGAAAAGTATCCTGAAAACATCTTTACTATCTATCAATTTTGGAATTTTACATTTGAAAAGTTTATGCAATAGAAAATTAAAGGCAACAAAATTAAACTTCTGTTGCTTTAAAACATTTTTTTTTTTAAATGTTCTTATTAAGAATAGTCTGATGCAAAAAGAATGCACAAATTTTAAAAACAAACTTCCAGAGACTGATTTTTCAGTAGTGCTCAAGGACTCAATCTTATCCTCTCCAAACACCACAGGTGATGGGTAACAGGCATCCTGAAGAGGCAGGAAGGAGTGAAATCTGAAACTCTGGTACTGAGCCACAGTTCTGCTTCCAAAATCCCCATATTAAAGAAAACTTCCCAAACAATAAATCAACAGAAAAAAAATCTTATTGGACAAAAATTATTTCTACAGTACCTTCAGAGCTGATAGCACTAGGACACACATCTCTGAGCAGATCTCCCAAAGTATGCAACCGTCCTCCTGAAGCAACTGGTCGAAATAGCTTCTGTATAAAAGGTCTCTCTGTTGTTGCCTGTTTTAACAACAAAAATCAGCAAAACCAACAAATTAAGGACTACACAAATATGTGGTATTACTGAGACAGGCAGAAGATAGGGCAGAACACGAGGTTGCAAAAGAAGCACCTGGCAGTTCCAATCATATTTTTCTTTTTTTTTTTTTTTTCCCTTTATTCAGATCAAAAAATGCTGTGGAGGTTTTTCTTTGTTAACAGTTGAAATTGACACTCCAGAAAACTGTGAGTATAACTTATAAATAATGTCATGAGTATAAAAGTGTTGAATTATTTTTTTTAATTAAAAAACACCCAAGTCATGCCTCTTTTATGGCAATAAGATCTGCTAGAACAAAACATTTCTATATATTCTTAATTTAAGTAAAACAAGAAGTGAGCACAAACTGAGGAGCTCATCATATGCCTGTATCTTTTGCTAAGTCTTTTTTTTTTTTTTAAAATAGCCAAACAAAAACAACAACAAAGTCTAATAAAATATTTTAAAGTTGAAAATTAATTTTGAAGAGAAGTTTTGGTGTGGTTTCTGTCACTTACCTATATCAAAAGCCACAACCAGTACATTAACCACAACAACATTTGTCATTCACCTCTCTGAAACAGCAGAGCAGGAGTGGTACACTATCTCACAGTAATTCTAGGGCAGTTCAGGACAGAACTGTTGACACACAGCTACTTGTTACTTCTTGCCAAGTCTATAAAATCAGAAAAAAATATCTTTTCCCACTTTTTCTTATGAAGACTGATCAGAAGAAGCTGACTAGCTGTTATAGTCGATTTTATATGTCCTCAGGGTAGCAGAATGTGGATGCAAACAGCAGTAATGAAATGTCTGAACATTTGAAAAATGAGATGATATTATACTGAAGACATGTACCTCCTAAAGATTATTTAGAAAAAAAAAAGGAAAAGGATAAGAAAACAAAAGACAAGAGTCCAAAAACATTGTTATAAGCAAAAATTTTCTATCAACTTTAAAAAAAATAATCAATTATTCACAGAATAATCACATCTCCCAAGTGCTTTCCATCTGAAGTAGATGAAGGGGAAATAAAGAGCAAAAGAAAGATGCAGGCAAAGGTGGTTGTTATTAATAGACTTTTCAGATAAGCATTGCCCAAGTGTATAATGCATTTCCTCACTTTTTTATTAATAAATTTAAATCATTTTTTTCCCCAGTTATCATAACCACGATGAGAGGGAAAAGCCCAAACTGTATTTTAGAAAATCTCCCACATAGTTGCTGGCTGCTGCAAAGCAACATCCTCGGCTTCTATTACGAATGAAGTTCAGTTTCTAGATGTTAAATGTTGAGCAATACAGATGTGGTCATGTACATAAAAATCCCTGGTCTCCATCAATGTTCAAATGATAAAAGTAACTGCACATTGTTTATATATAAGGGTGGTTGTTCACAAATAGAACCCTACAGGCAGAGAATTATCCCAACGTGTTCACAGTTCTTCCCTCCCGTGCAGCAGATGCTTTCACAGAGTTAAAAGTCCCATCCTACAATCTAGAATGCTTATAAGATCACTTTTTACACTGTATCACATAGGACCATAAATAATTTCAGAAGAAAACCATTAGAAGTCTGGTAGGCAGTAGTGTAAACCTGACTTTACTATAGCTCTCTACTCCAGTATTTGCTACAACAATGCAAGAAGGAAAAGCCAGGCTGAGCAACCTCTTGCATAACGTGTTTTCTACAATGTTTGCTTAGTCATGAAAACCAGTGCTATCTGTAATCTAGCCCACTCCAGAGCTGTTAACTGCAGTGATCTGAACAGCCTACAGCAGGCCTAGAGCATGTGTTTGTACAGTGTCCACCCTCTCAGGCCTCCTCACACCATCATCGCTCGGACAGAATATATCGCTTTTAAAACAACTTTATTTTACAGCCTAGCCCCACTGGAGCTGTGAGCTGTTCAGAAGATGCTGGATGCATGATACAACAGGGGAGAGTCAGTCAGTAATTGCTGCTGACACATCTACAAAGTAAATGCCTTCAAGTATTGAAAGTGTATGAAGATGATCACCTGGCCCAAACTTTGCAGTGTATTTTACACTGACTACATGCACAATTCCATATCACATCATCAGACTTTCATGAAAGCAAATATTTGACTTAAAGAACACATTTGCTAGGAAGCTGGACTTATCACAAGTGCAGTTTCTCACTCTTCTATACTACTACACAGCAGCACCAATCTTGTGCTTTGCAGAGCAAATGAAGGCTTTACTCTTTTTAAAGGAAGTTTAAACAGTTACACTAATAGCTAAGTGTTAGTGAAAATCAAACTACACTGTAGTGAGAAAAAAAATAGATTAACATTATCTAGTCAGGAATACTGGCATTTATAAGAGTTATAGGTGAGGGCAAGTTTTATGAGTCCCTTTAAAAAGTCAGTATATAAAGCCTCACAGGCTATCAGAGACAAGCCACATATTTCACTAGCAACTGTAACTCTTTTTTCCATATCATCTTGCCAAAAAAACAGTAGTCAGCTTGCCTGGTCATTTTCAGAATCCCTAGAACATCAAACACTGCATGAAATCCACCATTTAATTAGTCAGATATTTTACACAAGACACATCTGAAAATAAGAAATGGCTGAGTTTTAACCTGGAAAAATCAGTTACCAGTATTTCCATCTAGAGGAAGGGATGTGGATTTGCTGCCTAAACACTCGGCTGCTACTCTAAGATTATTCAACCAAATACAAGTCACCATGCATACTGAACCCACCCAGTAAAAACAAAACAATTCCTTACAATTCCCACATGTGCATAGGCTGGCAGCCTAAAACCTTCAAACTTGATATTTCCCTATATACTGCCATCATATTTTTAGTAACTTGTCAAGTACATAGTCTGTGCTGTTTAGTAATAAACCAATTTATACTGATAACTCTCAAAATTTAAACATTATTTTATTTAAAGTCAACCAAGAAGCTTTAAAAGTATTAGTAAGAGTTTGCATAGTTTAAAATTAGTTTATATAAAAAGGAAAGTACAAAAAAATTAAGTACTCCCTGAAAATAAAACTGATTATATAAATACTATTAAATATTTATCAAAAAGTACATTTTCCATATATGATGTCCATATGTCTTCTACTCTGTAGAACTGCTTCCAATTAAAAATTTCAATGCACAATAAAAAAAAATTACTAATTGAAAAGCTGACGAACCACTGTAGTCACAGAACCATCAAAATACCACATCTGTCTGAAAGCAAGTTACTGCAAAGCCTCATCTGAAATACTGCTCCTCACTGGTGCCGAACTGCAGTCTTCCTGCTGGGATTTCTGGATGTATATTTTTGACTTTTTCCTTAATATTAGACTGGAATCACCAAGTACTTAATGGCAGGAAAGGAACAAACAATGTTTTTGGTTTGGAAGGTGGGGGTTGTTATTAAAAAGACCCAAGAAAACAAAAAAAGCCCAGCATGGACTCCACTCACTGGAAACCAGCCAGGCAGGTTATCAGACCTGAAGGGAGTGGAGATCTCCCTGCTGAGGAGAGGCTGAGAGAGCTGGGGCTCTTTAGCCTGGAGAAGAGGAGACTG
>JAOEGS010009264.1:20120-97510 GCA_025447755.1 Corythornis vintsioides | reverse complement strand
GGATGAAGCCAATCCCAGTGGATTTCAGAATCAGCCAGAGCATCCCTGGCCAGGTTGACAATGCCTTAGGTGCACAGAGTCACCAGCAGCAGTAGCCTCACGCCAGCACTCCAAAGCACAGTTACCATTGCACATCTAACCCTCAGTCAGGTCTAATTGTGCATCACAAGCCAGGGGAGCCCGTGGCTGAGCACAGAGGCAGCTGAAGGCAGGCAGAGCCAGGCTGAAGGGATGTGCTCACGTTCAGTGCTGGCTTTGCTGCAGGGGAAAGAGCCCAAAGATGTCACTGCGAGTCACCAACTCGCCCCGAGCCTGCCAGACAAGGAGAGTCTGCACGAGAAACACACTCAGCACTGAGTTCATGAGCTCTGAGAGAGGGGTCCAGGAACCTGTGCCCCCTTCCCACACCCAACAAGGCTTTACAACAAAGATTTGCAATATTATTGGTGATTTTACTGAAGGGTGATAAAGAAAACTTTGCCTCTGAAATCTCTCTGATCTCAGTAATATCCTGTACACACCACGTCATCCTCCAAGGACCACTCCACATTTGAATTTCCATGTTGCCTTTCAACCCATTATTACAAGGATTTGTCCTTTCCAAGGCTTGAGCCTGCACTGGAATAGTTTCTGCAGCACTTATAAATAGACTCTGAAACATGAACATTCTGATGCTCCTGTAATTCTTCCTATCACCAAAATACTCCTTTTATTTACAACGTACCCCTGACTCAAATCCATTCTTAATTTCTTTCACATGTCACTATCTGATGATAAATTCCTTGCCCTTGGAAGGGACAGAAATGTGTATGTAGGTGATATCCAGCCCATGGACAGCATTGCCCTGCAGGAAAAGGGGGAGCCGATCAGATAGCTCTAAAACTAACTGGAATTTATATGCAACCTGCCATTGCCTTGAGTGAAGTGAGTTTCCAACATCACTATTTAAATATATATATATATATATATATGTATTTGTGAAATTGTGCTTATCAGGGTCCATATTTTATGGATGGAGATCATAGGAGGTAGAGAAGTGTTCAGCTCTCATAATTTTTTAAACCTAGATGCACCTTTCTCTTGTGTCACTTCTCTCCTTCCAACAAACCCAATGTACTTTATGCTATTCCCTATTTGATCATAATTGCCAGAGTGCTGAAAGAAAACTTTTGATCAGGAAAGGTAATTCTATGCAAATTTACACAAGTATAGCTATCCTTATATCTAAAATATTTGAAACTACTCTTTAAAAGGGAGCTTAGGTGCTTGAATATAATTAAAGAAATCTGGTATCTAAGAAGACAATCAAGTGAACATGGTTTTACTCTTCCAAAAAAAACCCAGTTAAAAAGTCATTGTACAGGAACCAGGAGAAGGAAGGGCCCTAGAAACCCTACAGATGATCCAGGCATTGCCTGGCCCCCCACTCTCAGAGAGCTTTTGGAGGGTGAAGCAATTAAATACAGAGCTTGCAGCAGCACAGAGATGCTGGCATGTGTAATGCTCCAACTCCTTTTTCCCTGTTCACTTTTTAACTCCTTTCAAACTGCTTCCAAGTTCAACTTTTCCAGAATGTATGGCTTTCAAAAAGCCAATTCTTGAAAAGATAATTAATTCCCCATAGGCCTTTTTATTTTATTTTATTTTGACTCAGTAAATATTTCTGAGATGGCTTTTTGTATAATCAGTGTTAGCAGCTCATTAAAATGCACAGTGTGTGCCTCGTTGGGAATGTGACAGGGCTCAGCGTGGACGCTCAAGCTGCTTAAAAAGACAGAAAAGAAAAAGAGGAGGATAAAATGAAAGCAAAAACCCAGCATTTCCTTTAATCTGACACCACAGTTCAGAATTGAAGGCAGGGCAGAGAGCCTTCAACCCTGTTATGAGGTGAAAAGCCTAATTGCTGAGTGCTCTGACTGCCCTCCCCAGCACAGACAGGGTCTGAAGAGATTTCTTTTACAGAGCTTGAAGGTGCTAAAGCAAAAAATGGATTCTGTGATCAGGTAATTGTATAAGGTCTGCACTCTGAGTAACAGGAGGACTGAGTCTTCTTGAATTAATAATGGATTAAGTCATTTGAAAGGCCTTTAGTGGATGCAGCTGGAAATAAATAATGCCTTCATCAGGGACATTTTATTTTCCATTAAAACAAACACTTCTTGAAAAGAGTGTTACTGAGAAGAGCTGCCCTGAGTTGCTCACAGGCCAGGTGCCTGGATCAGGTGATGGTCAGATGGACAACAATGCTCGGGGCTTTTTACTAGTATTTCCTGAGCACTGGCTGTGGAAAACACAAAGGTTAAAGATATTACTTTAAAGTCAAACAAGAAAACTGAAGATGAACTCTTCTCACTAAATTTTGAATCAAAAGTTTCTCTGAAATGACAGATCTGCCTAACCAAGAACACTGGTAGGTTCAGCAGGCTACCAAAAAAAGAACTGAAAAAAATTCTATTAAAAAAAAAAAAAAATCTAAGAAAGCTTTTTCCACTCCATCTATCACTCCTGGAACTGAGACTTGAGGATCAAAAACTTAGCTGACAACATAGCTGCCTGGTGATGCATGGAGCACAAGAAAACCAAGATCAGTTCTTGCTAGATGTATCAGCTTTGCAAGAAATAAAAGGACTGGAGCTTCCTCTGAGAAGCTGAATGAATAAACATTAGCAGTGAAAGGCAGCAAGGTGTGGGGGTTAAGACTGGAGGTATTTGCTGCAAAGTGAAACTCAGCTTTTCTTCTACAGATTCTACACCGAAGACAACTCCCCTTTGTCTCTGGGTAACTGTTAAACCAACAGTTTAAGTTTTTGTGTGCGGAAAAACCCCACAAATTAATGCTTTAAGTGGTCATGGAGAAACCCCAAGATGGAGTAAGGAAAGCAAGCATCTCTTTTTCTTTAGTGAGAGGAATGAGCTCACAAGCAGCAGGTGATTACCCTGCACATCCCTGAGTTCCACAGACCAGGGCTTGCTCCAGATCTCAGCCCCTAGTTTCTCTACGTGCTCCCGTGGCAGTGGCAGGCTCAGGGCAGATACTCCACAGCCCCCTTCAGGGAGAGCAACCCTAAGCTTCTCTCTAAACATGCATTTGCTGGCAGAGCTAAGAGCAATTCTCTATTCAAAGAGATGCAATTTCTAGCAGTAGTTTGAGGGGAAAGAGGGGAGTAATGACGGGGTATTAGCTCAGGATTGCCAAATGCAGAGAACAAACATCCACCTCAGTACCATTTCCAACAAATATTTGAGCAAGCAGATGCTCATCTTTGCACTGAGCAGCATTAAGCCTGTGCTTCATGTCAAGCAAGGCCTGAAACAACCAGCTGAACTGGGAGCACCATGTTGGCCGCTACAGGCTCCCCATTTGCTTCCAGCAATTCCAGTCAGCTGCAGCAAACAAAGGGTCCCAGCACTGGCACACCCGAAAAACAGTGAAAAGCAGAGGAATCACCAACTGCAAGTCCCAGGCACAAACCACACCGTGCAGAGGAGATGGAATGAGGAGGCTGACAGCACTAGCATGGGAAGGTTATTAGTGTGGAAGTGTTAATAAGGGTATGCAAAGAGCTCTCCTCCTGCACTCCTGACACAGGAGCTGGAGTCACATCCCCACATGGAAACAGCTCCCACCCCACAGGGCTCTGAGCAGAGACATTCCCATCTCTCCCACCAAGCAGGTCTCCAGGGCACAGGTCTCCTGCAGAAGTGCTCACACTCCCACTGTAATCCCTTCTCCAAAGGTCTCCAGTAACATTTCTTTCCCCTGCTCCTCCTGCTGAATGGGAGCAGAGGTTTGATGAGAAGCTTTTCATCGCGTCGGGACGAGGGGCTTGAGCTTCCTGACCTACTTTCCTTGCCAATGAAACTCCATTTTTAGCTTCGACTCAAGGTCTGAATGTTACCCAAATTCAGACCATCTGTTTTAACTGCCTACAGGCTGAGGAGTTGATCCAAGCCATGAGGAATAAATGGAACCAGTGTGTGCATATATTAAGTATTCTCAACCCTCAGTGTATTAAAGAACCTACTCAGTTTATTCCTGAGACTACAGAAACATCCCCGCTGCTTGGGGCAGTGCCTGCTGCTGTTGGGAGGACTATTTATGCTACTAGTTGCTCTCAGAGACCTTCAGCCAGGTCATCTTCCTTAATGTGGCTTTGGTGAGGGTGAGTATGGGCTGCCCAGGAGCAGAGCCCCCTGAGCAAGTCATTAGGGAAGAACCTTCCTCTCTAACGCTGTTAGAGAAGCTCCAAGACTCATCTCTTGCATCATTGATCCTTTTTCATCCCAGTGATGTAACTACATGGTCCCAGTGTTAATAAAAAAAGACAACTGACCACTCTTTGTAAATCTCTGGCAAATTCCCCACAGGGTCTTGAGGCAGAGAGTTCCCATGAAGTGACTTTTTGCACTGTACAGAAATCCCTTGGTTTTAAATGTCCTGTCTTCCCATTTCTCTGCACATTCACTTCTGTCAGCAGGAGAAAAGGGTCAAACAGCTTCAGACCTTTGTTCAGGATTTTGGACACATCTCTCAGTCCTTTTGTTACACAAAAAAACTCTGAGTAATAAATATGAATCTATAAACCAAACACCATCAAAAAGGCAACATTACCTGGAAAATCTCTACTAAGTACCTGCTGGCCACAGCTTTACAGAAACAACAGAAAATATCCAACTGAATCTGAGCCCTGAAGAGAAGCTGCTGCTGCTTACACTGATACACATCTACAGTGCTCATCCCTCCCAGCCTGGCTGGAGGATGGCACTTCAGCATATCTGGGGAGGATGGGATGAGAGCATCCATGAAAACATTAGCAATGTATGTATTAGCATGTATGCCAGGGAAAAAGAAAAACAGTAGTGTAAAACCAAGCCAGATACTGCAGAAGTTGAATACCCAGCTGGGGAGTTGGCCAGCTCAAAACAAGGCAGAAAATAAGTATATTTAATATAAAAGAAGCCTAGCATGAAATAGGCTCTGTACTTCCCTGGCCACAGCTGATTTGCTGTTCAAGTCAGTTTGACAGCCTGTTTATAAATTCACTTGCTTCAAAGCCACTGTGGCCCTGGGTACATCAGGCTCTTTCAGGGGGTACCACAGGGCTCCTCATGTGGGGGGTTCTCAGGCATTCAGCAGCAGGAGCTGGCCCTCCTGGGATTAGAAGAGTTAAAAAGCTGACACTAACACATCAGGCTGGGCATGGATTAGTGAGTCTGGGTCTGGGAAACACTTCCAAAAAAAAACTTCTGTATTTTCTGAATGTCATGACAGTATTAACTAATTAATCCTCACAACACTTGTCCAGGACAGCTCTGAAAATATCTTCAACTCACTTATGGATAGGGAAAAAAATAAAAAATAAAAAAAATCAGCCAGCAAGTGGACCTGTCTTTCTTGGAGCTCCCTTCCCACCCAAACCATTCTGTGAGTGTGAAATGGCCCCTGTGAGCAGCAGCTCCCAGAGAGGGCGAGTCCAGCAAGGTGGGTAAACTGGGTAAAGCGGCAGAGCAACTGTGAACTAAACCCTAAACAAAAGATCTTAACTCTCCCCAGCCCTCATACCTGAGCTGTTCATTCCCTGTTCATTTGTCATGTGCAGAAGTGAGAAAGGAATGAGTAATATTTGCTTTTGTTTTCATGGTATCATTGGAAGTGACACGATGATTATTTCACTGGAGGTTCAAAGCAGCATTACCATGATTACTTTGGACTTGTACCTATTAAACAGAGGGCCATGAGCTCCTCTGAGCTGTCAGACGTGACATACACGATGCAACTGAAACATCTGAGCTGAGGTTTAGACTTTTTTTTTTCCTCCCTTCTGCAAATCAAAACATTTCAAAGCGATTTACTTGGAGTACCAAAAAGCATCTCTTGCACCTGGAAAGCTACATGCTAATTCCATGCTTTATTCTCTCTCTTTCATGCAAAAGGCTTTCAAAATCATATTCTATTGTACGCTACATAATGTTATTATTCTATCCTTATTGTCCTAAAAGCAGAAGCTTAGGGGCTGGACTGAAATCTTCTTTTGATTCTACTGTGCTGGGCAAAAGGTTAGAGAGATAAAGAAGCTCTCCAAGAGCTGCTAATGCCAGAGTGAGGCAGAAATACCAAACCATTTGAAGCAGCTTTGTTTCTGTTCCCATCCTCCCCAAGATATTTCAGCTTCCAGGGGCTGTGTGTGAAAACCACCAGGCTTTGCCCCACTAGGCAGGAGATGTCCCTTGACCACTGGGACACAGCGGGCAGAGAAAGCTCAGCTCACCCTCCTGCCCCTTTGCTCCATGAGCCAGATGTCCCCACGTCCTTGTGTGGGCTCTGAGAGCTCAACCCAGTCCCCCAGGGCACGGGCTTATGGTTCAGCCAGGTGCATGACTTCCACTGGCTCCAAAGCTGGCACAGAAAAAGGCTGCTGGAAAAAAAAGAAGCGTCCTCTGAAAAGCTGTTTCCCTGTCCCCACAGAGTTGGGGTTGCTGTAGCACCTCCCTATGACCCTGTACCCTGGGAGCTTTCAGCTTTTTGACTCCAGTTGCCCATTCCAAGGGCTGGGAATGTTGCCCAGAGAGTTGGGATCATCAGAGATGCTGCTGAGGGTCTATTTTTAGAGCCAGTCATTTGATGAGCTGTTCAGCACCTTATTTATTGCTGTCTCCAGCTGGGAGCTAAGCAGTGTCCAGACACCTCTACTGCTAAGACCAGAACTCAAAAGCAGTGACCTCTATTTGATAACATTTTCTGTACCAAGAGAGAAAAACAGGACATTATACTGTCAAGGCTAATTGCTGCTAATTAGGGTGAGTGACATATCACCCCTTTTAGATCCAAAGAACACAAGTGACACTACAAATAATAATAATGAAAAAAAAAATAAGTTGAAATGCTGCATTCTCAGTTGTTTCCAGTCTAAAGAGGGACCAAAATAATTCCCTATTTTGATATTTTTTCATGGTTTGTTGGGTTAAGGCTTCACAGGAAATTCACACACCATGTACAACGAGTTTCAGTGTTCACAGCATTTCCTTGGTAGGAAATAAGGCTTTGAAGCAGCAGAAGGGGGTTTGAAATCAGAAGAAAAAAAAGAGGACAAACTGAGATGTGGGAGAGCTGGGTAGAGGTTCCAGAATCACTGCTGGTGTGCAGAGCACTGGGGGGAGCACAGCAGCTCCTCCCAAAGGGGCATCTCCCCCACAACAGCCAGGAAAGCAGAGCAACAAATCCAGCAACTGAAAACTGCCTGAGTCTGCTGCCATCTAACTGCATTCCTGGCAAAATCAACAGACGAGATGTTTATCTCTGGGGGTCCCTTTGGGTCTCCCCAGAACATATCCAGAATATGGGGCAGCTCCTGCTCAGAAGGATCTAACACCTGCTTAGCCAAAAAGGCAAAGAATAACTATTTCATACCAGCAGCAGCCTCCCATTGTTTTGTTCTGGTCTCAAACATCCCATTAGACCCTCTGGATGTTAATCATTACCTAGCTCTTCTATCTTCTTGCTGCTTTAATGAGTTTATTGATTAATTACTTAAAACACACTTTCTGTAAGATAAAATTTTCAGGTGACAAGTTACCTTTTGCTAAGCCAATTAATGGGAAAGTTGAGTTCTCTCATTCCAGTCTTGGAAAAAGAAATTTTGGGAGCAAAATGCCCAATTAGCACTAACTGAAATCCAGTAGTGGAGATTATTTGGTGCTGTCTCTGTTATAAATGTCCCATGTGGCCATTAGCACCCTGTGGTACCAGAGACAGTCACTCCAGCAATGGATACTGCAGCAGCTGCATGTGCCAGTATAGAACAATTGCACCTTTACAGGTTCATTCCAAAAGTCAAAGTGGAAGGGAGGTCTCTCCTGGAGTGCAAGGGAACCCAGATCAGGCTCCAGAGGGGTTTTCCTCAGATCAAAAAGCTCAGGGATTTCATAGCATCACAGAACAGTAGGATCTGGAAGGGACCTCTGGAGATCACCCCAGCAGTGTCCTCTGCTCTGTGGCAGAGCCAGGAGCCCAGGGTATGAGTTTTAACTCCTCTTCCTGAGCAGCCTGCTCCATCCAGTGCAAAATACCTCACTGCAGCATCTCTTGGACCACTTTTGCTGGTACAATGAAGTTCTCCATCTCCCCAGCAAAATCCAAAGGGTTTGATCTTCCCTGATGGTGTTCAGAGCACCTTCTCTGAAGTCCCCAGTAATGAGGTAACTCTCAGGCTGTGTGTAAGAACAAAGCTCTACAAGACAGACTGTGAGCCAGACACTGATGATTGTACTTCCTACAAACGCACAGAGGAGCTTTCCCTCAGTGCTGCAGGTCACCAGGACCCTGTTTGAGGCACATGATTAATTGGCAGCCTTATTGTGTTAAGGGGTGGCAGCAGAAAAGGAAGAAAGAGATATTTATTTTTTTTGTAGAGCAATGTTAAATGAGGCAGAGACTCTGTCGTTCAGCAAGAGCTTTTAAACCATCTTTGCATGAAGCAGCAGCTAAAAAGTTAACAGACATAAATAGCATTTTATTGATTTGAGGTATTCTGAGGGCTTTTAATGCAGGTGAAGGCAGGAAAAGGATTCTGCTTGGGATAATTAAGCCTTAGCTAGCAAAGCTTGAAGCATTTATACAAAAAAAAAAAAAAAGCCCCAGTCAACTGAAAATGCCAAAGCAAAGATGTCCCTAAGCCTGAAACTAAGCCTGTCCTGGGACACTGGGGAGGGTGTCAGGGCAGCAAGGATGATCTTCACCCAGCTGCTTGGCCACAGCCTACCCACCAAGCCAAGAAGCAGAGCACACAAGAGATTCCCAAGAGCGAGCAGTTAATGTGTGATAAGTTCTGCTTTTATTCAGAGACCCTCACACCAATGAATTCTTGGATAGGGGGAAAAAAAAAGTTCAGCTGATAAAAAAGATGTTTTGGAATAATTGGATTTCCCCTTAGATGTAAATTATTCTTAGCACAAGTCTATTCCCATAAAAGCTCGTTGTTAGTCATACACAGACATCAAAGGCAAAAATAAAATCTTAACTGTAAATCATTTTGCTTTTCAATATTTGCTGCATCAAACACCAGAACATCCCAGAGAACATGGAAATCCCAAACACCATCTGACAGCAACCAGGGACCTCTCCAGATTTCAAGCCCCTTCAGTCCAGACTTGAATTTTCCCATCCTTTCCCTGTCTGCTGCAAACCTCCATCAGGTTGTGGTGCTGGGACCTCCCTCATCTCTCTCCTACTCCAGGGTGCATGAACCTGCTCCTAGTGGGATTTCACAGGGTACAAGTGTCCTCCACAGAGGTACTTTGGGAGTTCCTGCACCCCAGTGGTTTGCACACAGTCATCCCAGTACCGAAGACTATTTGTTTTGGGGTTTTTAAAATTCAGTTGTTACTTGGCTGCTTGTTTTTCCCTTTCCTCCAGATGAAAATTACTTCAATGAATATTGATATTAATAAATACATTTGCATGCAAGCACGAAATAAATGGCTCCCTGGAAGAAGGGCTGTAATGCAGTCAGTGGTGTGCTAATCACGTTCCCATCACACTCCTGGGGCAGTAGCTACACACGAGCTGTTTGTTACACCACCAGGAACCTGCAACCCACACCCAGCTTCTGGATGGGTTCTTATCTGCCTCATGGCCAACAGCTGGTGCCAAAAGATCCCAGAGGTTGTGCCATGGGATGAGGGAATCACGAGGGTGACTCAGGCACTCGGAATTAGGAGGTCCAGTCGCCCAGCACGCAACGTGGGGGTCGTGTCAGGCCAAGGGGTAAATCAGAATTCCAAATCCCTGCTCCCTGGGGTTGGGCTAGATGATCTTCTAGGTACTTCCAACCCCTGACACTCTGTGATAAAAGGACATTAAGGTGAGAGCCAGCCCAGTCCATCAGGTGCCTGAGCCCCAGCCCAGTTTCCATACCCTATGTTCCACCCACGCTCCTTCTTTTGTCACTGTGAGTAGCCACAAGGCAAAGCACACTACTTTTCTTTATGGAAGGGAAGTATTAGTATTAAAGCTTAAGCTTAAAACTACTGCAGAAAGCTTTTGCAATATGTAAAGTAAAACCACAAACAGCAAATCATCACTTAGCAGAGCAGCGATTTCCCTCATGTGGAACCCAGAGGGCCTAAACCAGCATCATCTTCCACCTCTGCAAGATGGATTATTCTGTCTCAGATTTGCATGCTATTATTTCACATCCAAACACAGTTGTTCAGTGCAGATTGCTGGCTCTAGCCTAGTGCAGAGGTTTGCACGAGTGTTTTTCAGCCTGTCTCACGTTCCTGACAATTCACCCTTTGCTGAATCCAGACTCTGAACAAACCTCAAGTTTCTGACTGTACAGATGGCAAGGGAGCTGCTGGGGTTTGAAATGGAAGGATAAATCCATCCTTATTCACACCTGGATACAAGGGAATTAAAATAAATGAACCTGCTCACAAGCAGAAGCACAGGGTTAAGTTTTTTTAGAGCTCATCTATACGGAGAGGTAGGTACTAAATGAGCAAGGATGGGGATTTAACTACTCCGAAGCTGCCTGAACCTGCACATCTATTCTGAAACAAAAGGGCTTGTCTCGGGTTTAGCTTAATTCATTGCCCAGGCACAGTTTGTCATCCTCGGGATGACAGCAGCAGAGGAATTGTTGCTTGCATGGGGGTTTGCTGAGCTGCAGTGTCCAGCCTGGACACAGGGTGCTGCACACACAGGGAACCTGAAAAGGTTGCAGTGATTTTTTTTTTTCTCAAGGAGGGGCTTCCCTTTTATTTTTTTATTTTTTTTTCCACCCCTCTAGTTATGGTGACATGGTGCCCAAGACAATTGCTGGGAAGATCTTTGGCTCCATTTGCTCCCTGAGCGGGGTGCTGGTCATTGCTCTGCCGGTTCCTGTCATTGTTTCCAACTTCAGCCGCATTTACCACCAGAACCAGAGAGCGGACAAGCGGAGAGCGCAGAAGGTAAGGGCCCCACGGCCACCCCCCAGAGCTGCCCCCTGCCAGGGCACCCCGGGCAGGGCTGTGAGCACTGCAGAGGGCACCCTGCGGGCACCCACATCCCGCCCGCAGCGGGGCAGGGGGCACGGGCAGCTCTGAGCCCCCAGACCTGCAGAGACACAGGCTGGGCACTGCACATCCCTGGAACAGGGGCCATCAAGCTGCTCTTGCTCACCTTTGGTCTGTGCCAGTCTGAAATATATATATATACACACACACACACACACATTTACATACACACATATATATATATATACACACACATATATACGCACTCCTAAATCCCTCATTAACAGGAGCTGCTAATCATTTCTGCTCCTTAGTTCCTGTTGTCTCTCTGGAGTTTTGAAAACAGCCACCCAGAAATATTCCCAGATCCCTCAGCACTGCAGCCTGACAGACAAAACTCTGGGAATACCAAGAAGCCCCTGGAAACCTGAGGAGATTACCAAGTATTCCCAACTCTGAGCTGTTTTACCAGCCCAAGCTTGCTGATTGACTAGGGAAGCAGAAGAGATTTATTACCCTTCTCCTGCTAAATTACACCAAAACCACAACCAGGTTTTCACGACCACCACAAACTAAAGGTCTGGGGCTTTTATTCCTCCCTGTGCAATGGTGCCTACCAGAAATCCCAGGCTCAGGGCACCCAATGCAGAGCAGTAGTAGAAAGATGTGCTATTTCTGCTCCAGGCAAGCATCTGGGCTGTGCCTGCTTTTCACATCTCAGGGAGCTGACAGCAGAGAGCTGAGATATGAGAGCTACAAAACCACAAAATTTGGCAGTCAAAATACATCAAGAGAGGAGCAGAGAGAGAATCACATGGGAGAGCTGCAGGCTCCCAGCTCAGGCTGGCTTGGACACAGACCTGCATTAGGTCTGGCACCTGAAACATCCAACTGAACACACTTTTGGGGGGAGAGTTGTTTATCAGTCATAAAACATGCTATGGAAAAAAAAAAAATCCATCTCAAGATCCCATAAGGAAATCCACTCTGTACCACACACTGTTCAGCCAGCAGCTGGGCAGTGGGAAACCTGTATGGATCATTACACTCCTTTAATGAATTTAAATGATTTACAGAGTGGGGCTGCATAAGGTGTCTGGATTTAACTCACAGTGTGCCTGGGAGGACTGGAGAGCTCCCAGGGAGATTTGGGAAGGGGACACTGTGCCACAGCTCATTTAAACAACCAAAGGCTTTGGGAGGAAGCACTTTTTCTACTGAAATGTCACAAACAGCAAGAGACAGAACTTACATTACAACCCCCTCAGCAAATAAATAGGTAAGAAAACCAAGATTTGTGCACAACTACAGACCACAGCACAAAGAAGCAACAGAACCTGCTCCAGCTCTGTGCTCTGGGAGCAGGTTGCCCTCTCTGAGGAGCATCCTGAAGTTTCTTGTTCTGATTCACCTTGTTCTCTATTCATTGGACTATGATCCTCTTGGTGACAGGGAAATGTGCCACCACCTCTGATGCTGATGTGATTGATTGCAGCTTTTATAAGGTTTGCTGTATTGACACACAGAGTGTATAATTTCCCTCCATTTGAATTTCTAATTCCCTTGATATTGGATGAATTTCTGGGCTAAGAAAGTTTTCTCAAGTCAGGAGTGTGAGTAATTTTCACATGATCTTACTGCATGAATACTAAAGAGAAGGAGACAGAAGCACATTAATGACAGTCTCTCTGGAAAGGATCAGGACATGCAGAGGGACACTGAGGATCTGCTTTGTTCCAGCATCTTCCTCAGTGAACTGAATCCTTTCTTCAGGAACAGGAAAGTTTTAGTAATAGTTAAAACTCTGAGCTGAGAGGAGGTATTTAAACAGCATGAATAAAATACCAGCAGGTGGCTTTTACTCTTCATCTATTCTTCAACTGATGAGAAATGTTCCTTAAAAAGGAAAAAAAAAACCCACCCCAAACCCAAACTACCAGTGATTTTATCACCTTGAAGATAAATTATTCTTTGCCAAACCTGCCCTGTGTGAGAATTAATTAGGAGATGTGGTAATCTTAGTTTATTGTGCTTTGTCATCGAATTTTGTCCTCTGCGTGCAGAAAGGACCAGGGCAAGCTGAATGGAAGATGAATTGATTATTTCTGACAAGGTTCATTTTGGTAAAATTGTTTGGTTTTTTTTTTCCCCAAAGACTTTTTTTTTCTCTCCCTTTTGACTGATGTGCTAAGAATAGACCTCCCTGACTTTGAAACAATGCTGTTCTTTAGGGAATGTCACAGCCTTTGCTTTTAAAAGAGAATTTGACACTTAAAAGGCTCAACAAGAGAATGACTTTGTAATTCAGATCATGCCAGAGCCTCTCTTACAGTTCAGTTTGCAGCATGGATGCCACGTGAAGGAGACAAGGATCTGGTGCTGGTGTGAGGAGCACACCTCCCACTTTGCAACCCTAGAAAGAGAAAGCAGAGGCAGCTACCAACAGCTACTGAAATGCTGCTCCTTTAGCAGTGGAAAGAGTAAACCAGTTCATTGTTCAGCAGTTAGAACTGAGTGAACAGAGCCCCCAGGACACAGGGATATTCCCACCAGAGCAGAGAAATGCAGGGCTGAAGGTTTGCCAGGTAACACAGAAGAGATGGAGCCTTAGGGCTCTGTGCAGTGAAGGTCCCAGAAGTGCAGATTGCTCTGCCATGGTGTAGGGATGTTGGAGACCTCTGGGCTCAGAGACCAGGCAAAAAACCCTGCGAGAGGGATCCTTCTGGAGTAAATGCTGGCTGCTGACTGGCAACTTTAATCTCATGTCTCGAAGTGGAGAACCAACAGTAAAATCAAAGCCCTGTATTTGCACAAAGAGTAATGAAAAAAATCCCCAAATAAAATAAAAAACAAACAACAACAACAACAAAATCAAACCACACACAACAACAAAATACAAAAGACTAAAAAAAGAAGAAAAGACTAAACCTCCTATTGAAAATACTTCTAGAAAGATGTTTTTCCAAGTGTTATGGGGTCCAATGACTTGTCTTTGTCCAGCTTTAAAATAACCAACTTCTTCAGCTGAAAGACTCTAAGTGCAGCACAATTAGCTTTTTCTGTGGGGTTTTTTTCTTCTTGAAATGATACTTAAGACAATTAGAAAGCCCTTCAACGTGTCCCCAGACTGCTCCCATACAGTCCAACTAACAGCAGTGCAGCCCCTCAGCTCCAACACCCCTTTCCCTTGGGAACCAGGAGCTGGCACTAAGCTGCACAGGAGCTCTCAGAAATGGGAGTTTGTTTAGGTGGGCCACTGCCTGACAAACAGCAACGTGCACCAGCACTTTCCAGACAGAAAAAATCCTGTTAAAGGCAGCAATGGAGCATTGCAGGTTGAGGCTGTGTGGTTGCCAAGCCCCAGCTCCCTGCCCAGGTGAGCACACAGGCAGATGGAGATGCTCAGTCCTCCAAAACACATTCAAAGCAGGTTTGAAGAGCCTCAGAAGAGCCTCAGCAGACACATGGCAGCTGAAACTTTCAGAAACAGCCACAACAGCCTAAAGCAAACTGGTTTTTAGACCAGCCCCCTTAGGGCTAAAGTTTTGCCAACTGAGTTGTTCTAGATCTTCTGAGCTTGGGGAAAAAAAGCCCACAGTTCCAAAAGGGTTGGGATGGGACCCTGTTGTGTCCCCTGCACAGCAGAGGGGAGAGGAATGCAAGTGCTCAGCTGCTGGGAAAAGCCCTGCTTAAAGTGCACCTAGCATTTAATGGGGAGATTTGCTAAATGAGCCAAGAGGCCAAAATGGTTGCTAATCTTGGAGGGATTAGTGTGGTTTTAGTGGTGCATTTCACAGGGGCTAAACTGAAACTGTCCTCTACAGATGTTGAACTGCAGCCATCGCAGGGCTCAGTTTCAGGTCTGCAGTAAATATGCTTTTGAGGACTACAGCCTCTTAGTCTCTTCATTTCATTTATTAGCTGGTGGCATTTGACCCCACAAGTGATGCTACTGCAGCATCCTTGAAACAGACTTCTCATTTAATCCTCCAGGCTCCCTGTTCCCAGGAAAGAATCAAACACCCAGATTTAGGCAAGGGAAGGACTACCCAGGACAAAACCATCTTGCAGAGCTGCTCTCACATAAAACTATTCCTATAGAACACTAAGCCAGGCTATCCAAGAGCAGCTGTATAAATCAGGGGAAGCAGGGAAGGGGTCACATTGCCAGGTGGATGAACCAAAGCATTTGATCCAATGGCAGCAGGAGAAAGGAATGGGGGGGGGGGGGGGGGAAGGGAGAAGCTGCATCATTTCAGATGGAAGTCAATGAGAGGAAGTAGAGGGGGGAAGGTTGTTCCTGACAGCAAGAGCTACTCCAGTGATGGTTGCTCACAGGCAGCTATGACTCCACAGACTGATGAAGAGGTAACTATGGAGATGCTTAAAAGGGGCTTAAGCCAAAAGGAAGAATAAGGACACAAACATCTTTGTGATTGTTCCCTAAGAGGCACGATAGAAACAGCCTGTTCCAGACCCACCATCCCTCAGAGGCAGGGAAACCAGGACTGCAGTCAGCAGAGGGCTGAAGGAGGAAGATGGGGATGAAGAGAATGGGTAACAGGAGATTTATTACATCATCACACCCCTGAAACAAGCCAGCCCACACGCCTGTCAATAACGAGGCCATTATAACCATTGATTTGCCTCAGAGCAGGGGAGTCAGCTTTGAAATGTTCTGTTTCTCTGCTGACACCCTGAGCTTCAGAGGTGGGTTAGTGAACTTCAGAGCAGGGAACAGAAGGGCCAGAAAAAGCCACTGGAGCAAAGCTGTGAGCTGAGGAGAGCTCAGTGACAGAACATGACTCAGTTCCCAGCAGGGGATGGGCTTGGGAACTTAAGGAGAGAGAGAAACAATAAGGTTAAAACTGGAGCTGGCTGACATTTAAAAAACATGAGGGGTTTTTTTTCCAACCACAATGAATCTGTGTGGAATGTGTTTTTGTTGTTGTTGATGTTTAACAGTTTCTGACAGCTTTAATTATTTTTTAAAGATATCTCATTTTTTCTGGGGTAGGTACCCCCTTCTCCTTTGTTTACTGTCTAGTGCTTGTCACATCCCCTCACACAGTTCAGGGGGTGGAAAAACAAACAAAAAGCAAAAAGAAAAATCAAAGCAGGCACCCTTTCCCTTTTCTTTCCTATCATCCAGGAAAGAAAAATGGCATTTTCCATTAGTTCAGCTAGTTCAAATTCCCTGGGTCCCAAATTGCATAAGAGAAGTCAATGCCTCCTCAGAAAGGAAGGACTGAAATCAGCCAGCTACAGCTTAAAGCTCCTGCCTCCAAAGCAAGCCCATACATTGGAACATTAAGCCTGTTGTCAATAGTGGCACAATGCCCAGATGGAAACGTTTCCACGTCTCTCCAGAAGCCACTCACCATTTGTTTCATGCCCTGAGGCCCATGTCATGTGTCACTCATAACCAGGTAACAGCCTGCAACGTGTTTAGAACCCAAATCCATCCTCAGGGGCTCTCCTTGGGTCACCTCAGCAAGAGGGTGTCCCGTGTCCCCACCTGTTGGGGCTGGTGCTGGCAGCCTCTGTCCAGATGGCTCATTATCTAGCACAGTTGGCAGGATGTGGAGTGGCTGATGGTGCCCACTCCATCCCAGATGTCCAAACAAACAAACTGAGGCTGCCTCGTCAAGGAGACCCGAGTGCAAAACTTGGAGCCAAAAAATGGTGGGAAGCCCTAGCTGCTATTGGGACAGGGTTCCAGTGATCAGTTCTTTGCTGTTACCTTTATTCATTAGTTATATTTTACCACTCTAAGCAATGCAGACTCAGGTAGGCAGGGTGCAGTTTAGCTCCCATACTCTTCCCAGGCTACATAATGATCCAGCTCAGATCCCCCAGCACCTGCTTGAGATTAATGGATATGGAAACATCCCCTGGGTCAGGAAAAACCATCACTAGAAGTGGGTGTGATAGCAAAGCTGATTGTGATTACTAATTTGTACCATAGCAGTGATAAGGAGATGAGAACAATGTTTGTCACTGTCACACTGCTGGGATGGCAGTGCAGGTCTCAGGCCTCCCATCACAGATGTCAGGGAGATGGGAACACTGCAGTTCAGCCAGCACAGCTCTCCAGGGCCCCACAGAATCTCCCTGCTCCTGCACTGCCAGATGTCTGACAGCCCAACTTGAGAAGTCCTAGAATCTCATTACTCTGCTCCTCCCACTCCACCCAGCAGCACTGGTCTGCAAAGTCTGACTCAGAACAAGCCTTTGTTGTTTAAAGGTCATGAAAATCCCATCAAACAGTAACTGCTGGCAGTTCAGCATCTCGTGATGCTCTCAACCAGCACCAGGCAGGTCCCCTCCAGCACAAGCAGGAGCCTGCCATCCTCTTGTGTCCCCACTCCAGCCAGTCTCACTGCTTGAACAGACTCTGATCCTGCAGCAGCATCACCCTTCCCTGCTTCTCCCTCTGACTTGGGGTTTTTCACAGGTAAAATTCAAATAAATCCACTTGTTTTCCTGTCTCAGTGGATTCCTGCAGACTTAGTAAGGCCATCAAGTGAAGCCACCCTAAGGTCTGAAGTGAAGCCACCAGCTCTTCCCCTTGGGCTTCATTTCATGGAGGAGAATGAAGGGCACAAGTTTTGCAGATTTACTTCTTTTCTCTTGAGTCTCATAGGAAGGTTGTGTGGCCATTGTCATGGTCATTGTCCCCATCCCCAGATGTTTTCACCATCTACCTGGGGAAGGTGTGAGCAGTGCTGTGTGAAGCAGATACCTTCATTTTCTTCAGCTACCCACAGGCCTCACATCATTAATTAGTGTTCATATATCAGGTCTAGTAAGTTGGCATGTGACACTAGATCAAATTCTGTTAATTCCTCCATCCCCTGAATACTTTATAGCTATTAATTAGGGGTGTGAGCTGTGTGAAAAATGTTATAAAAGGGAGATCTGGAAACACAGATAAATCACTGGCTGACAGATGCTCATCACACTTTGCTTTCAGGGAAAAGCAGAGAAGCTTATTTTAGAATAATGGAGAACAGCAGCCTCTGTCCTAATGCTGCAGGAAGACTTGAGGCTCTTTAGAAGATGTTTAGAAGGGATGCACTTCTAGACTGATTCTGACACCCTAATTTGCACCTCATGGTACTTCACTCCTCACTCGAGACAAACTGTACCAGGTTCCCACCACAACTGGTGAGGCACCTCTCTGACCCTGGAGCAATTTTGAGCCCAGCTCCAAAGATCTGTCCCAGCACTAAGAAAACCAACATTTCTCCCACCACCAAGCACCCAGGCATTCCTTCTGCTGTCGTTTCCAGAGGCACACTCATGCAGAGAAGAGCAGCAGCTTTGTCTAGCAGTGTGGGAAAGTCAGCATAGAGGAAGGTTTGAATTCCAGCCAAGATGCAGGAACTGTCTATAACGTATTTCAGTCAAGAAAAAAAAAATAAACAAACAAACCCAAAACTGCCCATAAGCTCAGTTCTTACAGAGAGCAAGGTCTGCGTGTAACCCTCCCTGGGTGGGTGGATAACTAAAAAAAGATAGACTAGAAATAAGCAGAGCATCTACAGAGGATAAAAAATAAGAAATGGCCTCCAAAAAAGCTTATTAATGGAATAAAGTGAGAAATATAAAACTCTACAGAAAGTGAAGCTTATTCTGTTCTAGAATGGAGTGAACACCAGAGAGGGAACAGTCAGTGCAAAAAAGAAAACATCAACCCAGCAAAACTGGCAACAAATACACTCAGGCTAGAAATCTGAAGACATTTTCTAAACAGAAGAATGAAATTCTAAAATAAATGCCCAGTAGGAGTAGAAGCTTCACTACCTTTAAGCCAAAGCTTGTTAAATTCAAGACAAAAACGTGCAGAAGGAAGCTGGCAATAGGGGGGGACCAATCTCAGGGCTCTGGGGGCTTCCCAACCATCCTGCATTTCTCTCTGGGAGTTTTGCACATCATGCCACTTGTTTCCAAGTTCTGTGTTTAATCAGCCAGGATCTCTGACGAGGAGAGAAGCTGAGATCCATTAAACTCCAGATTCTGTGCATTGTGCTATAAATAGATGAACATCATGTTCTTCAGTGTTGGAAAAGATTAAATGATATAGTGCATTTGAAATGATGTTCTGTTGCTTTAATGGTGCCAAGGGTAAGGTAGGATTAAAAGGAGAGCCACAGAGGAGGGGAGGGGAATCTTTCATCTCTGGAAAGTAATGAAGAGGCCCAAAATAAGATCAAGGTCTGACTGTAAGTGGTTCCATCAAATTATATAGGAATATAATGAGTTCTACACTATCTAATTTCCATATGCAGCTCTACAACATCTCCCCCAAAGCAGAAAAGTGACAGAATATTTAAGTGTGGCTCAAAAGCTGTTTAATGTAAAGATTCCAGAGGAAGGGAAGTCGAAATGTGCATACTTGGTTCCTCAGGGGAAAAAAAGAAAGCTTAAAATGACAGGCGGATGATCTGCAGAAACTTACTTTTCCAACACTGCTGTAACTCCTCTGCCTGCCCATTGGAAGAGCAGATGGAACTGGGGCCAGCAGAATAACAACCAGTACTTATGATATGGGTCATTTGCTGTTTCAACAGCCACGACTGAACTTGGTGTTCAAACACGTGTGATAACCCCCAGCCTGCTCCCAGGCTTTGGTGAGGATGACAGAGCTGCTTCCCAGAGCACTAAGTAGGACAGATGATCAGCACTGCCTGATTATATTGAGCAAAGCACTCCTCAGACAGTAGATTCATTTAATATCTTGTCCACTCCATTATTTTTGAATGCTGCTTAAAAAATGAACAGTTGTCCATTTTCTGCTTGGCGAGGAAGGGAGACCACAGTGGGCAGGGAGCTCAGCCACTTGCCACCAGGAGGAGGCTTCAGCCCTTCCCTTTCCAACTTCCAGACACACCGAGGTCCCTCTCAGAGGTACAAATAGACAATTGGGCAACACACTCAGAAAGGAGTTCAGCAGAAACTAGCTGAAGGTACCACAGGCCAGATGATTTTAGGAAGGTGAGAACACAACTACAAGACTTTTTGTCATTCCACACTCCCAGCCCTGCTGTTTAGTCTGCAGCAGCTCCTGGGGAGCTGCACAAGCTGCTTGTTGGATGAGGAATGGCTAAGAGAGCTGGGAGTGTTCAGCCTGGAGAAGGGCAGGCTCAGAGGGATCTTACTGATGTATATGGATATGTGAAGAGGACAGAGCCAGGCTCTTCTCAGAGCTGCCCAGTGACAGGACCAGAGGTGACAGGCACAAACTGAAACATCAGAGACACTCAGTGTGAGGGTGACCAAGCACTGGCACAGGTTGCCCAGGGAGGTTGTGGAGTTTCCCCTCTTGGAAGATATTCAGAAGTCACCTGGACACAGTCCTGGGCAGCTGGGTCTAGGTGGCCCTGCTTGAGGACTCCAGAGGACCCTCCCAACCTCAGCAACTCTGGGAAGGATAATGCCAGGAACAGCCCCAGTCCCAAGAGGGAGCAGAGTGGACACAGCACCTGCACATCTCCTACCTGACATCCACCTACTCCAGACATCTCCAAGCTCAAGTACAGAAGATCTGGAAAGCTGAAGATGTCTGGCAAATATGGAATTATATCATAGGTTTTAACTTAATAGTTTATTATACAACATAAATCAAGAGTGAACATTATCTCCACAAGAACTAGATGAAAATCATCAATAAATAATAATTAGCTGTTTCCTGGGCCTGCCATCTGGTAAGCATTTTTCCCAGCCAGCAACTCCTGCTCCTTGCACTTCTCCAAAGCAGCTACAAGATGAAGACAGGCTTTTCTTCCTCCTTTGCAGTCCGTTTGGGAAACATGGACACCCAGGGTGCTTACAGACAGTTAGAGCATCCTCCTGACAGTCCCCAGCACTCCACGTGCAAGGGGCTCCAGTGCCCTGCCCGCTCATTCCAAGGCTCCAGTTTCCTCAAAAGCAGCAAGGGAGCAGAAGTTCTTGAGCCCTGCCTTCCACCCAGCTCTCAGAAACACGTGGGCTCCAAGATAACCAAATTAATCATTCTAACCTGTAAGTGGCTGTCATTAGTATTATTATTTTCATCATATAAATTATCTCCCAGATTAGGTCATATGCATTTTGAGATCCTGTGGTTTCCTAGCAACTCCTCTTACCACTCTACGTGCAGACACAGTGTGCCATTGGCTTTTCCTTTTTTAGACTCCCCGTGCAGGGGTTATATTCAGCAACAGTGATCTCAGGCCTGGCCCTAATGACCTTTAGTCTGTCGTGGTTGTGGTCTGAGATGCAGAAGACACCTCTCTCCATCCCTCCTATTGGAGAGGCCAGAAAAGCACCATTGTCCACTTGTCCATCTTCTGCAGAGCAGCACCTGTGGGCTCTGCGGGACATGACGAAAGCCACTCACACGTGTTAAAAACAGAATTTGGAAGACTCCATCAGCCTAATTCTCTAGTTTACTGAAAGCAAACTACGTGACAGTACATCCTAAGGCTCTCTGCAAAAAAAACTCCTGCTTCAAAGCTTGCACTGGGTGCCCCAAGTTGAAGACTTTCACCTCTGCAATTTACTCCTCACACATTTACACAAAGACTTCCAGAGGAAAACATGAACTATGGTTTGTAGAGTCCAACGGGGGAAACTTCCTAGAAGGTCAAACCAATTTTAGGCACCAACTTTAACTCATCTCAAGTTAATTACTCCAGCTATCTACCCCATGTAACCACACTGGGGGCACAGAGTCAGGCAGTGTGACCATCCCAGACAATCTCTTGCAGAAGGAGCAGAGGATTCACTGCTACCCTGCCCCACTGACATTTATTTTTTTAAATAACATCTGTTCTAAACTACAGAAGTGATGGAGCTTAATTATTTAGATACCTAGTGGCCCTGTTTCAAAGAAAAGGGAACAGACCTCAGGAACAAACTATCTCCAGTCCATGTGAAGTACAGTGATTAATATTTGATCCCCTGCTAGCCTGGAGGCAAAGGGAATAATGTTCATTACAAGAGTCTAAGACTGAATACACTTTAACTGACTGGAGAGGGGGGGTGAAACCTTTCCTGCTAGGAGAGGTAAGCTGGGGACTCTGGCAATTCCATACCAGAGGAGCTGATAATTTGTCAAGCACAGAATGAAATGGAAGTTTTCTGTGGTTGCCATAAGAGCCTCACTGTAAAGGCCACCACTGGATCCAACATCTAATCCTGACTGTGAAAGAGATATAAAATCATTACAGAAAGTAAGGACCAGAGACACAAAAACCTGGAAATAGAAGAAATAATTTAATGGAAATGTAATTAACAGGACCAGAACATCCTTCAGCCCTTATCCCCTTCTCTCTCCACAGAAGTCATATCCAACAGTACTGGGTTTTGTTCCCATAGCCTCAGGCCAGTCTCACTCAGGGCACAGAGCAAAACTGCTGTTTGTGAAAACCTTCAGAAAAACTTTAGATCCAGTTTCTTTTTCTTGTTATATTCTCAGCTTATGTCTTGCAAATAGAACTCGACAGGGTGACCAGATAGCACTGGGAGATCCCTTGGCCCCAGTACAGAGCAAATTTCATCAGAGATTTCACTCTCAGATCCTGACTTGGAGACTTAACATCAAAATGGGACAATGAAATCTAGGTGAAGTATAGAAAAGGATGACAATTTTGGATGTCCCCATTTTGGGGTGTCAAAAGCAGACCTATTTTTCAGAGTGGTCATAGTCTGTGTCACCTAATTAAAGCTGCAAACTCGTCTCCTGTACCCGAATTGGCCTGAGAAATTGTCTGATTAAGCAGAAGCTCTTAAGGTGAACCAAATCTTTCACATGTTGAGGGCCCGAGTCACTGATGCACACACAGTAACAATTCCAGGAGCTCTGTTAAACTCTCTGGACCCACTGCAGATATTTGCCTCTTGGCTTTACTCTTCCTACAATGTGTACCCATTAGCACCTCTAATTAGAAAGGAAAATCACGAGTTCCATGTTATTTAAAAAGATTAGGCAGCATTTTAAGCTACAGCACAATGTAATTATTTTTTAATAGCCACAGCTATTTCATGTATTTACTTTTAATAGTGTTTGAGTCACAAATTAACAGTAGAAAAGAAAAAGGCAAATCAGCACTTGACAGAGAAGCAGACAGCAACTGAAAGGCTGAAATGCTAAAGCCTGATCAAAAAGGAAGAGCTTCTTACTAGTTCTGGTTTGCTTTATTCTGGGCTGCTTTCCATCATCTGCCTTGTCCCACTGGAGGTCAAGGGATAAATAAAAAGGAGAATAGCTGAATGTCTGTGCTGTTGCAGAGTGACTGCTGTCAGTTGGTCAAGAAAAGCTCTGTATAAGCAGAGTGACACCCCAGATGAAAGAGGGAAGATGAACCAAGCAAGCACGTTAGGGAAAGGTGAGCAGAGCTTGGGTGTGCTGCTAAATCACACACACTCAGCCTATGCCAGGAGCACATCCAAGTGTCTCTAGCTGTGCATCTCACCCCTCAAAAATAACTAGGAACTTCTGAAAGGCTACACAGATCTGCAGTACCCACTTCTTGCCTCTGGAAAGGCTTTCAGCACTCCACAGTGCACCACGCTCCTCAGGCACCACACCACCACGCTCCACAGGCACCAGCGCCCAGCCAACTTAGGGAGCCAGCCCGGTGCCACCCCGCCCTGCCTGCACACCCCCTGCGTTTCACCCTCGGGCTTTGGAGCAGAGAAGCCACCATTGCCTCGAGCCATCAGCTGTGTGCCCATCTCTAAGCTGAGCTGCTTTCCTTGCCCCCAGAAAGCGCGGCTGGCGAGGATCCGCGTGGCCAAGACCGGCAGCTCCAACGCCTACCTGCACAGCAAGCGCAACGGCCTCCTCAACGAAGCCCTGGAGCTGACGGTGAGTGCAGCCAGCACCTCCTGCCACCGAGCTGCAGGAGCTCCCCAGCCTCCCCTCCTCCCCCTGGGCTCCCTCCCTTTGTCCCCCCGTCGCCACCCCAGCGCTCGGTGCGATTCCCCTCTCGGGTGCTGTGTGTGGGGGCAGCTGGAATCCAGCTGCAAGATGGAGAGGGAGGAAAAAGCTTCCTTGGGCTCCTCCTGGAGCTAGGGAAGGATCTGGCCTCCCTCAAATCCCTTTGTGATGGAGCTCTGGCGATTTATAGAGCCCAGGGTCTGCCCATGCTATAAATACCCACTCTTCCAACATACGGTTATTTATTTTTCAGAGGCTCTCTAGTGTGGACTATCTGATCGTGCCCAACAGGACAGGAAAATATTCCCTAGCTCCTGTTGCAGGCAGTTTGGTGGCAGGTTTATTTTTAACAGGCCTCCGGAGGCCAACGTGAGCTGTTGGGGAGAAGTTTTCAGCACGTCGGATTGCTCAGCAGAATCAGGGGAAATGAGGGGAGGTTATTACATTAAGCCTGATCAACACCAGAGCAGGTATTAGCACATTTCATGGATTTCATTTCAAATAAATCAGCCTTTCAGGCACATGGGGGGCAGAGAGAGAGAGATGAAGAATGTCTAATTGAGCCACCACAGCCACCCAGCACTTGTCTCTGCGCCCATCCTCGGGGCCTAATCCTTCCAATGGACACTGTTTTCCCTGGCTCACATCCATGCATTTGCAAAACCAAAGCTGAAAAACCCTTTAATCTCCTGGTGAAAGCAGCTCACTGGGACCTGAGCCCACTCCTGCCCAGGTCCAGTGGGTACAGCTCAGAGGGAAATCTTGCAGCAGGGTATTTTGCACATAGGATGCAGACCGAGATAGAGGAGTCTGGATTTTCACAGCTGAATGGTTTTTGCACTGACCCTACAAAAACACTTCACATGATGGAGAGCTTTGGAAGGTAGGATGCCCAGATCACTTTCTGTCCTCCCCTCCAAAACAAGTTTGATGCTTCTGACTCAACATCTAACATTATCTCCTGGCTCTGTGAATGGCAGTGACACTCAGAAAATCTGTTTCTTGAACCATATGCTGCTGTTGAGCAGCTGACAAAGTTTCTTTATCAAGAAGAGGCCAGGGAGGCTGGGCACCATTATCAAGAAGAGGCCAGGGAGACTGGTCAACACCTAGTCCAGAGCCTCATCCCCTTCCCAGGCTCAGGACTGGGAAGCCAGCTAAGCTGGGCTTCTGCTATTTCAGTAGCCAGGAACACGCAGAATTTTGACTGCACATGTAAAAACCTCCTTCTGAGTCTCAGATTTGAAGCTTTTAGAAATGCCAGATCTTAGCAGGGACACTCAATCTGCACTTGATCTTCCAACCTGTGACAATCTCCTCACTTCTCTTGTCAAGCAAAGCCTCCTGCCAAGACCACTGGGGGAAGAGCAGCTGACGCACCAAGGCCCCAGCCCAAAATGCAGAAATATTTGGCTGAGCGGGTTCATTTCCTGGCACTTGCCCAAAAACAAGTGGGAAAAGGGTACTTCTGTTGGCTACAAAGCTACTGTAGACACAGGAAGGAAAATAAAAACATTTCTCAATAGGTTCTAGAGGATTTTTAATACCCATTAGTAACTACATTTGGATACTTAGAGCAGGTAACTCCAAACTTTTCTGGGTGCAACTTGCTTTCTAGTAGCCTTACAGCTCTAAAGCTAACAGGGCTCCTCCACAGCCCAGTAAGACCCACAAATCCTCCTCTGCCAAGCACTGAATATTGCTTACATTTGTATTAATGCCTTGAGAAAATAAGAATTAGTATCTATTCTTAATACCATAAGAAAATAGTCCCACTCTTAGGAACTGCATGTTGACATAGTCAAAAGCAGAGGGGACAAGGGAAGGAAGAACTGATCTAACCCGAGATAAATGAGAATTTACTAAACCAAGAGACTTGCCAAAGCTGTGCCTGGCATCTGAAAGCCCACCAGGAAATAATCTGTGACTACCTGAGGAGCAGCCACACACCTGACTGGAGAAGCAGGACCTATCCCTCCATCCCCAGGTAGTGGATTCATTAATTAGCTGCAGGACATCCTTTGTTGTAACACACACATGACATTTTAACTCCACCAGGCAAGATTTTATGTCCTTGCATTTTATGGCAGGAGAACAAACTATCCTTAAGAGTTCAAAAGGTTAATGACAGCACAGCCTAGCCAGCCAACATTTTTAAGCTGTAAAAAGATGAAGGAATGTGACTTCTGGAGTTGCTGTATTAGAGAACAAAATATTATCTACATACTGAGCATATCCATCCATCAAATGAGCATCCAACTGCTTCCGTGGTCAGGTCCACACCCTGCTTTGATACCTTGCCCAGGATTGCTGCTAACTTTAATGGAATTCCATGGCCAGATTGCCACAGGGCTGGTTTGCTCCCCGGCAGTCGTTCCAACTGCAATTACTCCATGGCCACGAGGAGATCCAACCTCCAGCAGTGGCAATAATCCCCTGCTACTGTGATCTGTGGATGACTGTTCTACATGCAGCCAGCAGACTGCCCTGCACTCTGACACCTCCAGCATTCACCCAAGAAAAACAACTGCTCCAGAACATGTCCTGGCTGCAGCTCTGCAGTCACACTAATGAATTGGGAGAGAAGGGCTGTTCATGATTCCAGAGCATGTGTCAGAATGTCCTTTCATTAGCACCAGAATGAATCTACTGACACCATCTTCCAAGGGAACAGCACGTCTTCAGCCTGCAGCCCTGCACCAAAGGGGGGAGAAAGGGAAGAAAAGGATTCACCCAAGGACAGCAGCAGGAAGGAGCTCTGCTCTGAGCAAGAATACAGACTCGCTTCAGAAACATGTGGATTTGTGGCATTTTGCATTTGCCATCCAGACACAAAGTACTCAGACCTGCTCTCATTTAGAGAGTTTTAGTGGGCTTTATGTCAGAAGTGCTCAAGGGATGGTGAGCTCCTTCCCATGGCAGCAGCCTACAGATCCTCTTAGTGTTAATCTCCTTGTACAGCCAGACAAAACTCCCTTTTAGCTAAAAAGCTAGGAGGTGTACATCCTAGGAACAGTAGGTTGTGAGGTCTTGTGCCTTTTCACAAGCAGAATCTGCTTAGACACAGATAAGCATTACAGGAGCTCTGATGGGAAGGGACACTCAAACCCCAGTCCAGCTCAGCTCACCCGTGTCCAGCGCTGGGTACTGAAGCACTTAAGTGTAAGAGGTAAAGTGGAAGCATTTTGGATTTCAGAACTGACACTACAGCATGTTCAGTCTCCCTCCAAGCAGCCAGCAGTTCACTGAATGTCTTCCAAGAACAAACTGAATGGTAGCTGGCACCATATCCTTGCAAAACTGGCATCCCACCTCAAAAAGCAAACCCATCTTTCCTGCCCCCCGCCAGCTCTTCCATCACAGACAGACTCTTCTCATGAAGACACAGCTTTTGTTTGCCTGCAGTAGGTGCCACTGATACAATCTCTAGAGGTGCACATTCCTCAACAGCACTACCAAAACTCCAAATGTTTCTGGGACATTGGCACTCTCACTGGCCTAGGGCAGCAGCTGCTGCAGGTCTCATTCTGAATTTGCACACTAGGATGTCCTCAGTGGTTGCACATTGCTTCTGAGAACACTGAGCCTACTGAAAATGAAAAGAAGATAAGGTACCAGCCATACCCAGCAATGCCAACACTTGATTCCTGGCCACTGCCACCCCTTGACCTGTTTCCATCAGGAGGGCAGAAGGAGAATCTACACCATGCTGCCAACAGTTAACAACTGCCTTCTGCCAGAGGCATGGAAGCTCCATCTTTGCTTTCACATTCCATTTAGATCTTCTCTCAAGCAAACAGCTCATAAAGGAGATCCTGTTTGCAATATGTTCTGTGCTTTTTCTCTCTCCTCAAGTGTTGCAGTGCAGCATCTGATCTGCTTCAGGGCTTGCAAGGACCTCCATGGGAAATATTCCAACACAGACTTCAGCAGAGCCTGTAATCTCAGCAGGGTATGAAACAGGACCTGCTTGATGTGTTAGCTCACCAGGAGGATTGTTAATAAGAAAAACTGAACAGATCTATTTTTTTAGGCCACTTCTAAAAATACTTCTGGGAAAGCTCGTTTTCCAAACCAACAGCAACAGAAACCCCATCACCTGCCCAAGATGCATTCCCACAGGAATCTATTAATCCTGTGTACCGTAAGTCTGCTCTCTTAATGTACCAGTTCAGCTCTGCTTTGGCACCTGTCAGAGACAGAGTTATTCCTTCACTTAAGGATCACAGAGCCATTCTGGAAATGGCAGCCAGAACACACATTTGCAGTGAATCACTGGGACACACGGGTGCATTTAAGAGCAAGGTTTTAAGAAGAGTTGAATTTGACCCCCTCGAGAGCAACAGACAATGTCTTGGCACTTCTGCCAAGATGTTCTTCTGTGTCTCCCATCCCACCCATTTTCTCTCCTGAGCAGGGAGATACTGCTGTTTCGTGTCTAAGCAGAGAGTCAAGCTGTGAACATCCATTTCTGACTTTTATATTTAAGCATTATAGAAGACACCAGGCACTCCTTACTTAAGGAGCACAGGGAAACATTTTACACCACCTAATTGCTATTTTAATGCATGTAATTGTCTTTGAAAAGGCTACTCATCAAAGGCACACACAGATTAACACATCATGAAATCACAACGAATCTCAAGGTCAGAAACTTAAGGAGTAAGAGAACATCCTTAACGACCCCAATCTTAAATCCACCACCTCAGAACAGACAGAGCAAGAAAAATAATCCTGGCTGTCAAATAGCACAGAAACTCTCTAAACAACACCTACAACTTTCTTCCCCATCTATTCCAAGATGTATCTGATCACAGGGTGACACACTCCATTCGGAGGGATGAGAGCACCTGATTCCCTGAGGCAGTGCAGAAATCCCAAACACAGAGTACTGGATTTCTCCCCTCACACCCCAGTGGGCCTATTGCTATTTGGATTACTGCTCTGATGCCAGGCTTTCTACAGGAGCCAAACACCATATACACACTGAACTCAAGCTCCTAGCCTCTCATCCCTTTCTATTTCATCTGGTTGAAGCAGATCAAGCTCCTCACTTTAACAAAAGCAGAGACTGGTCTAAGAGCTGTAGCTTCTCCTAACCCCTAATAGCACCAGAGCCCATGCAGGCTCTTCCCAAAGCACCACATGCACATACCTGATGGAGAAGCTGAGAGCAGAGAGCAAGAGGACCCCAGTCAATCCTTCCAACTCAAAGTCCCTGAGAGGGACTGCCCAAAACTCTTCACTCAACTCTTCCTACAGGGAACCACTCCCTTTAATAGCTTTTGACCTAAATACTCCCAGCTGAACCCAATCCTGCCCAGAGGGCTTGGCTCTGAGCACACCCTCCTCTGAATTAGCTGACAGCTTTGCTAGCTCCATTGAAGCAGTCTGAGCACACAGGAGAAACATGGGAAAGCTGCTGCCCAGCTGTTGCTGTTCAGTGAATAGAGTATGTGGGGTGTGAGGTCTTTGGAGCAGGCTTCTCTTGGTCTTGTTTTGTGCTAAGTAATGCACAGAGAGTCCTGGTCAATCTGCAGGACTCCTGAGTGCAGTGGTACTAAAATAAACATCACAGTAAGCCATCCTCTGAGTGAAAGCCACAATCCCTAAGAAACTAATGGGACCTTTCTTCTCCCAGGGAAGTGCTGCCATGTTTCACACGAACATAAACCCTTTGGTGCACAATGCTCTTTCCTGCTCCACCCTTCTCCCTGCCTTTCAAAGAGGCCTTGGCCACAGGAGAGGTTCCACACCTCCAGTGTGCACCAACCCAGGCCTCAGGACTTGCTATAAACTCCTCACCAACAACCATCTGCACAGAAGCAGGGAAGAGCAGCTCCCTTTAATACACTGCAGGGATGAAGTCTGGAAAGCCATTGGTAATGGCCACGAAGAGGTGAGACAGAGCCAGGAGTCCTGGCCCTTGAAACAGCACCACAAAGTCCCAGCCATGATGCTTGGGTTCAGGGTGTGACCCAGATGTGCAGCTGTGACCCTGGTGAGCAGCTGTGACCCTGGTGTGTGTCCAGCTGTGATCCAGGTGTGCAGCTGTGACCCTGGAGGCTTTGGCACTAACACGGGCAAGTTCAGGCAGGCCCAGAGCTAAAGGTCAGTCCCAGGCAGGCTGTCAGCTCAGCAAAAGCCAGGCAGCTTGTGCTTTGTCTCCTAACAGAGAGTTCAGGGCACATCTGTTGGCATTCAAAGGTCATGTCAAGCTTCAAAGTCTTAATGTTGTTTTTTTTTAAAAAGAACAGCACAGGTTCTGTTTTCCTTCTGTTCTCTGAGCCTTGACACAGAACATCAGCAGTACCTCCCAGCTCTCCTCCCCAGCTACAACATGGTCAGAAACACAGTGGGTTTGAATCAAAGCTGAGCTTCTCACCTGAGTTTACAAGCCAAATCCTTGGGAAAAGTAATGAGGTAAAATCCTGAGTCACAGGAAAAACGTGTGAGCTGGCAAGGTTGAGATTGTTCTCTCTCCCAGGGAAAGCTGGTGCTGGCACTCCTGTTTGTTTGCATGGTTTTACAGCTGCTCTGGCTTTTGGTTCCCCCCCCCCCCCTCCCCCCCTTTTCTCCGACTATTCAGGGATCCACTGAAGAGGACCAGCATACGACTAAAGGCACCTCCTTAATCGAAAGCCAACATCACCACCTGCTGCACTGCCTGGAAAAAACAACCGTAAGTAGCATCCCCATCCTTTCCATCCTCCCGAGTCTCTGTGCCTGCCTCAGGCTTCCCGTGGGAAAGCTGCACACAGCACAGCAGAAATTCACACCCTGCCAGAGGGGGCTGACACATAACCTCCCCAAAATACTCTACAGTGGGTTAAATGCATTGCTATTTCACTGTCTCTTAAAATACAGATATCTAACAATAAATCAGTGTGCAAAGGGCCAAGGTGATGATCCCCCGAGCCACACGCAGCACAACATCCACAGCAGGTTGCTCAGTCAAGTTCACTTGAATGCAAATGACTTTTCAGTCTGGGGTTAGGGAGTTCCTACACACAAAGTGTACCTGAAGTTTAATTTCTTTACTGTTTTTAGAAGAGCAGTAAATGACATTTGTCTCGTGCTGTGTGTCACAGATCACACATACTCGTCAGGTGTGCTAATTAATTAGAAGAAAGGACAGTTCTGCTTCCTCAGGAGGAGACAGGTCAGGGACTCCAAACACCAGTGCCAACTAGCTGGAAATAAATAACCCTTAGCCCTACAGAGCAGATGAACTCTCTGAAGGGGTTTAAAAGGTTGCACATATCTTTTCTCACTACAGTTGTGGTTACAAGGTAATTTATCTCAAAGCCAGCCAAGCAGTTGCTCTAACAAGACTTTTTGCATCATGCAAGGTGTTGGGAGTGAGAATTTTATTTTTCATTATTGATTCTGTATGCAGAAGCCTCTCGGAACGTTTCAGATATTTATTTCATACATATGTTTTACTTCCAGGTTTATAGAAAAGGTTCTGCAGTAAAGGAATACATTGTTTATACCATGATTCATTCTAGAAAGAATGAAGAGAGGTTAACACTTGAAATATTCATGCCTTTTTCTATCTGCATCCATCATCAAATGTACTTTTGATTTCTGACTTGCAAGAGCTTTCTTTTAGATAAATCACCTTCACTTCCATAGTGTGGCTTATGCTGGAATAACACCACTTAGGCTTCAGAGATACACTGGAAGAAGATGGTTAATTTCAGTGACCTGCTGGGTACAGCTGGTTTATCCCAATGGGCTATCAAGGTCACCATGCCAAGGACAGTGAACTGATTCTTCCTGTATCAATGACTAACGAATTTATAAGACTCATCTTGCCTTTACTTCTAGCAGTTTTGGATGTTACATAACAAGCAGATATTTCACAATCTGACTCTTCAGTCTAGAGCTTTATGCTTTTAAAACCTGCTCTGCTACGACCTGTATTTCCCAAGGACACTCGGAGATCTCTTCACTAATTGGCTGAAGTGAACACAAGCTGACAACCCCATCTCCAGGGTCTGTCCTTGTAAAGCCCTGAATTTGTGAAGGCTCACAGAAGTTCTGACCTCTGCACAGGGTGCGTGGACACCTCTGGGAGCTGCTCCATGACTAACAAGCTGGTCAGGGTGCTGGAAGTAACAGGGCCAAAGCCCATCCCAATTTGTAGCTGTATTTGCCCAGCACACAAACACAGCCAGATTGCCTCCAGCACACCAGCCCACTCAGACAGGGAGTCTCACAGGTTGGAAATGTTCAAACATTGCTTTTTCCAGCAAAGAGTGGCAGTAACAGTGATACTCTGAATTTTGATTAAAAACTAGAGGGAGAATCTGCACAATATTTAATGTGTTTCCCCTCACGTTTTTCAGCCAGTTATTACAGTGATGTCACATCAAATCATGTAGCAAGTCTGGATTCTAGTCTGAAATTATCTGAAACAGTTCAATCAGCTTGTGTGGAAACTCTCTAGTTGGCACAATCTACTAAAATACTGTGCTTCAGTTCTCCTCCCCAGAAATTTAAATCCTAGTCAGAGGATTTTGAAATCCTGAAGAGTCATTTTGTGACCACGTTGCAGGAATGGAATGAGGAATGTACCATGGCTGCTAACTCGTTTCAATGGGCAACTCACCTTTCCCTAAACTAGGCAGGAGGATTCTGCAAGTCCATGATGTATTGTCATGGTGTCTGTGGTCATCACTAGCACACAACCTGACAGTTGAATGGCTCACAAATCTGGTGCATCAGATGACAAAGTGACCCTAAAGTACTTCTGGTTGCCATACCAGAGATGGCTTTGTCATCTTAACACGACACAGAGGGTTTGTTCCACCAAAAGGGAGGTGTTTTTCCACTTGTTCCAACTCCCAGATTGAGGATGGACATTCACAGGCTGTGTTTTCTCCTGCCCTTCATCCCAAACCTTTCCTCTGTGTTTTCACAGATCAAACCCCAGGTCCATTGGTGCCCCAATGGCAATGCAATTCCAATTTGGTACTGGTGAATCAGCAGCTGAAACTTTGTTTTCCTTTGCCTTCAGCTTGCAAAAGATCAAAGTCGGGACCAGTTTTGTTCTATTTCCAAGAACATAACATCAGAAAGCTTTAAATGCCAGAGGGAAGGAAGGAAGGAAGGAACAAAGGGGCCTGATTCAGGCAAGGTTTGGTAAAGAGGGGAGGTCCTGTTGCCCATTCAAACCCGAGGGAGCGAGCTGGAATGCTCAGGCAATAGATGCAATGCTGGGACTAAACTTCTGAATGCTGGAATGGACAATCAATTGTGTTTTTATCTTTTGTTGGCATGTTGTCCCGTAGGGATTGTCCTATCTTGTGGATGATCCCCTGTTATCTGTACGAACTTCCACCATCAAGGTATTTCCTTTTTAATTCAATCTGTTTTCTCTGTGGTCTCTGTGACGTGTCTGGAGAGTGTTTGCTTCCTTCTCGTTCCTGGTCTTGTCCTTGGGAGTTTGTGCACGTGGCTCTTTTTGACACCCAGTGCTCTTGTTCCCTGTGAGAGTCCGTGTTCCAGTGAAAAGCGATGGCTGCCTCCACCATGGCTGCTTTTGTTTCCCATCCTTTCTGATGCTGACAGGGACTGGCTAACGTTCACTAGAACTACTTGAGCACACAGAGAAGGGTCCTTTCTTTCAGGACTTTTTGTTCCTTAGCACAAAAAGTCTTTACGGATTCAGCTTTCTGAACTTCCTACCCCTACACACTTCCCACTCTCACCTGCCACATTTATTCCCCTCAGCAAATAGCACCCAGCAGTCAGTATTCCCAACCTCCTGCAGTTCAGCTGTAAGTCAGATGGCCATCCCAGTGCAATACAGTCCTGTCCCCAGGCACAAAGGAAAAAGAGCATGAATCCCCTCTTGGGTTCCATAACCACATGGCATTGCAGAATTTTCAAGCCACCTTTTGGAATCCAAACACAAAGAGGAAAGGAAATTCCACCCCATTAACAAGCTCAGAGCACACAAGCCAGGCAGCTCTGACAGACTATCATGCCTCTGTCGCTGCAACAGCTTCTGGACCGATGAGGAGAGCAAACTCCTCTCGTGGCTGCAGCGAGTGAAAGGGCAGCCACGTGCTCCCAAGATCTGCCTAGTGCCAGTGTTCCCAGGCAGGGAGGCAGAGAGCATCCTCCACAGCCAGGCCAAAGGTGCTGTTGGGGCTGCTGTGCCACCAGAGAGTTGACGCCGCTGTTTTTCCCTCTGCCAGAACCACGAGTTCATAGACGAGCAGCTGTTTGAGCAGAACTGCATGGAGAGCTCGATGCAGAACTACCCTTCATCCAGGAGCCCCTCCCTGTCCAGTCACCACGGGCTGACCACCTCCTGCTGCTCCCGCCGCAACAAGAAGACCACTCACCTTCCCAACTCCAGCGTGCCGGCCACGCGGCTGCGCAGCATGCAGGAGCTCAGCACCATCCACATCCAGTGCAGCGAGCAGCCCTCCCTCACCACCAGGTACAGCAGCACCTCCCACTGCATTCTCTCTGCATGCTCTTGCAGGCCTAGCCCAGCCAGGGATGGGGGTCTGGTGCTGGGACCATCTCTGTTTTCCCTCCTCCTGAGGAAAGGGGCTCCCAGAAGAGAGAGGAACCAAGTCGAAGCTAGACTAGGGCAGCTCTTCTCTGAGCAGACTGGCCACAGAGGAGTAATTCCAGCTGACACCTGCCTCTGAGGTGCTGATCTCAAACGCAGGAGTCAGCAGTGCCCAGCTGAGAGCCACACACCAAAGCTGGCACAGAACACTACACAGCCCACCTCCCAGGTAGCCCAGTACTCCCAGACCTTTACTGGGAGCAGGCAGAGACCATTGTCTAATCACAAGCTGTCAGCAAAAGCTGTCTGGGAGCTGTACACACAGACACAGCCCACCAGGGACACTCAGCCACTGCTTTCACTGCCCACAAGTCCAACCCACAGCTGCAAGTGCCAAGCACCACTTGGGAAACAAATAAGAGTAATTTCACAACAGTTCCTTAGTTGCTCTCACCTAAACTGCCAGCAGTGACACGGGTGAAGAAGTGTCTCCATAAAAAATTCTGAAAGTTTCATTTTATACATAACTTGCTGGGAAAAAAAAAAAATCATTTCCTCACCTTACCTTTCTTGCAAATATTAAATTACTTTCTAAATCCCCATCACCCCATTAAGCTTCTTGTGCACTGGGCTGGTTTTGAACTTAGCATTCTTCTTATCCTCACTCCTATCAAAGGGATCTGGAAACTGAGACAAAGCTGCCTTCAGGGCAGCAAGCAATTACTTTGTGCTGGGGTGAAGTCGGAAGGGTACTTCAGAGAATGAATTATGAATGAATAAGCACAAACCAGTCTCCAGCTCTAGCACTTTCAAGATGACAGTAGTTTAAACCAGCACCTGAAACAGTAATTCAGGGGAATGTCAACTATTCTCCCTCTTGCAGTGGGTGTTCAGTCAGGTGCCAGTGATTCTTGGAATGTCAATGTTATTTCCCTTGCTCACCAGACTGGGTAAGGATGGAGAGAGAAAAAAAAAAAAGCTCTTAACAATTTTTCATGTGGAATACAACTAACTGGGTGCACTGGTTACCAGTGGCAGAACCACCCAGTCCCCAAGACTGCTCCACTCTCAGCTTGTGGCTGAGGCAATGGGGAGCAGAAGGGGTTTTGGGGATGCTGGAGCCATCAGGAAGCAGCCTCGTGGTGAGTCACTGAGATAGCAGCAGCAGCTCTCCAACTGGGAGCTTTACATTTTCAAAAGGACAGGACTTGTGTTTAAAATGAACATGTTGGGCTGCTAATAGCAGACTCCTGGAGCTGTGCAGATGCACAGAAATCAACCCCTCATTTTCCCCTCTGTAATTAATTATAGGATGCAATTGATGCAGATCTAATAAGAATGCTCCCAGCTGCCAGATCCTTGAAACCACTGCACAGAGATGAAAGAATAGAAAAGATCAAGGGACAGTGAATTTGAAAGAGGCATTTGAAATGCAAGGAAGACAACATCTCCTTAGAAGGGACTACCTGTGCTCTGAAAAGATGCAGCACACAGGGCAGTACATTTAGATACCCTCTTAATTAAACCAGGATTATGCAAGAATGAAATGGAACCATAAAATGCTGTGCCCTGTGAAAAGCTGCATCCTAACCAGGGGGAACATTAGAAAAAGTTTAGTGCAATCTGGCCAGCAAGAAATGATGTGGGGAGGGGGGGGAATTGAAGTGGAGCCTGCTGAATATTTCAGTGCCCTTAGCTCAGAGGAATCAGATAGTGATTCAGATCACCTCCCATCCTTTCTAAGTTCTATTTTTCTTTCAGCAGCCAAATGCTAAATTTGTTTTCTAGTCGTTCCAGCCTCAACATGAAATCAGATGATGGGCTGAGACCGAACTGCAAAACTGCCCAGATAACCACAGCCATCATCAGCATCCCCACGCCCCCGGCACTCACTCCCGAGGGGGAGACCCGCCCCGCCCCCGGCAGCCCCGCCCACTCCACGAACGTTGGCACCACCACGAGCAACATCGTCAAGGTCTCTGCCTTGTAGGATGGTTGATGCACAGAAGGAGGCTGGAAGACCAGTGTCCCCCCCCTCTCCCTCCACACCTCCACGTTCCTTTCTTGCTGCAAACCGTGCCTGGATGGACCGACCCGCCGGGGGCGACGCTGGCTGGAAGGAGCTTCTTCACCGGCAGGATGGGGACTGGGGGAGGATGAGGAAAGGGAGGAAGAGGCTGGCGAAAGGAAGAAAAAGAGACCTGCGTTGGAGTGTTGTGCAGGGCAAAAGTCACCTGCAGAGGCTGAAGGGAGGAGCCATCATGGCCAAGGAGTCACTGGAGGGGAATCTAACACTGTGTATCGCAGCACCTTGTCCAAGGTTTTTAATGGATAATATTTATTCATGAGGAAATGACTGAAAAGGTGAAAAACAATGGATTTTGTGAATTATTTTTTTTTTCCTTCATGGAGCAGAACCTTGAAACCAACCAAAATCTCACATTTTTTTGGTTTTTGGGGTTATTTTTTTCTTTTCTAGGCAAAGATTTAGCCCAAGAAGGCACCTGTCCCAGAGCTCTATCCCCAGTGCCCTGTGTGTGTGCCTGGGGGGGTGCAGCAGAGCCACGGCCCAGCAGCCTGGACTGCAAAGAGCAGAGCACATTCCCATGCTTGGCTGCACAGAAGGGAAACACAAGCACGTGTCAGCACACCCCTGTGCACACACACACTCACACACACACTCACACTCACACACAGCTATTGCACCCTGGATGGCATTCTTAATTTAGACCATTTTTGTACCCGCCTTTTAAGTCAATACAGTGCAATTGCAAACAGTGTGTTTGTCTGCTAATTATTGTCTGTGGAAACATATTTGTGGAAAAAAAACAAAAAGACAAAAAAAAAAGAGAGATAGAGGCTTCAGTAGAGTTTTAGTCCCACATGGGTACCTGCTTTCTATTTTTGTTATCACTTGTAAGGATGTGACTAGACTACCCGTTCTGTATTTTTAAAAAGAAAAACAACAAAAAAAAAAGAGGTAGGATTCTTTTTTACTACACACAAATGGCAAAGAAAGAGAAAGCACTGAACTCAACTGCACCAAGCATTCCTAAGCCTAGCAGAGGTTTCTTGTAATGTATGCCCATGCTTTTTTACATTTGGTTTCTACATCTCAATTTCTTTGCTAGCACTGGACATACAACCCCTTGTAAATAGTAGCCAACTAGCAGCTGGATCTATACTTGATAAGAATTAACCCCAGAGCCAAATATCTTGCATGGCCAGGGAGATATTTGGCTTTTTTTCCCATCACAGGGCTCCAGTTGTCTCAGCAGTGGCTTGCACTGAGTGTGGGGGTAGACTAGCTCAGCAGTTTTAGTTCTCTGGTCCCAGCACAGGATCTGCAGCACCTGAGAGAGGGGAGCAGGACTGAGTTGGAGGAGTGTGGTGCAGACAGCATGTTCTTTCTGCAGATCCACACTCAGTTTGGGAAAAGTCACACTTCTAGTCAACCCAGACCAGAAGGAACACTGTGTGGTGCTGCCAAGAAGCCAACACATCTAACTAAGCTGTGGTCAGTCCTAGCACCTCTGAGATCTGTCTGGGAATGATTTATCATAAGCCAATACATGAAACATGACTGATTTTTACCCCTCTCTGAGGAGGAGCTTTTTTCTTCCACTCTGCCTTTCTCAAGTCCCCTTTTCCTAACAGGTGTGTTCCATGGGGAACAAAGGCACCCACCTTTTCACCTGTCATCCTCTGCTACTGTGCTCATGCAAACTCCTCATCAGGGCTCCCACACCCCATCAAGGGCAATGCCCTCCTCCAAGCAGCTTGGAGATAAGAAACCCTGTTTCTGAGCAGTGACTTTACCACATTTCAGTGAAAAAGATCTACTCAAAGCATGTTTGAGCCTGATTCAGCAAAAGGGATGACTTCTTTTTAACCATCTGTCATACTCTTATCCTGCTGGAATATTGCTATAGACATATCCCTGCACACACATATAAATAGATCCAGACACACCCATGTACAGATAACTAGACCTACCTGCTAACATAGGAGCCAGCAACCTGCTTTGGTAGTGCCCTAACCTATAGACTGGGCTCAGATGGCTGCTGCATTCACTCAGTGCCCTCCTTAGACACCTACCACATTCTAGGAACACCCAGGCTATGGCTGAGCCTCCAGCAGCTGCACCAGCTGATGGCCACTTATTCCAGTGCTGTAAGATGTTCCCCAACACTGTGTTTAGTCCTGTTAACTGCTGCAAACGCTTTGCTGCTTCCTGTAGGAGGTTACACTGCAGTTAATCTTGCCATTACTGGGTTTTTCTTGATGGTTTCAGTTAATCTTTGCTTTAATTTCATGATTTGACATCACCTGCTCCCCATCCAACACCCTCACTCTTGTAGACCAGAGGCCTTGCTCTCCACCACCTACCTACCACCTCATCTACACTGGCACAGGAGGGTTAAAGGCTACTCACAGGGTACAGTGCTCCTTCCAACCAGCAGGAGCAGGGACTCCACACGGGTTCTCAGTGCTGCCTTTCTTATCCTGATTTACTGGGGAGTGGTAAACAAGCCACTTCCCCCCCTGCACCCATTTCTTTCTCTGTAAACAGCAATCACAGCAGCCCTTGTCTACAGCACTGTTGCTGGTTAATTGCTATCAATCAACATGCTTTTGAAAAGATAAAAAAGACACATTTTTAAGAGTTTAGAATTAAAAAAAGGAAAAACAGTCCTTGGGATCCTGGCTGGCTGCTGAGGCTCAGATTGTCAAGGCAGCCACAGCCTTTGTTCTCTTCCCCAGAGGAGGAATCATTGTTATCCTTGCTCAAAATGATGTGGCTTGCCCCTTACCATTACCTTAGCAGGTGCTGCCCCATGCAGCCAGTGCCTCAGCACGGGTTGTAAGAGGATAAAGACAGATAAAGACAGACAAAATTAAAGAAGTCTGAGCCTGGAGGAAAAGCACTAAAAATATTTTCAATGGAGGCATTAGCTCCCCTTATAGACTGATCTGAAGTAGACTGAGTAATGCTTCCAAAAGCACTTGAAAATACACTAGTACAAAACCTCCCTGGATTGCTTGACACAGCCTTGTCCTCACTGTGGGGGCAGAGACAGCTAGGCCAAGATTGTCACCATGGCAGGAGTGGCTGGTAGGGGCAGCACAGCATCCTTCAGAGCAGGCAGGGAGAAGGGAAGAGCAGGGGAGCTGCACTACAGCCTCCTGCTCCTGCCAGAAGGGAGCTTTGCTGAGCTGCAAGGCTGGGAAGAGGCCAAGTCACTCCTGAAAACACCCAGGCAGAGTTTAACAGAAGGATCTGGACCATTTTCTCCACTGGTCCCCAGAGCTGCCCTGTCTTACCAGCACCCCTCTCTCCAGGGCCACCCAGTGACATGGATCCAGAAACCAGCACCTACCCCTGCAATCCTCATCATTCCTGAGGCACTGGGAAGGGGCTTCCTTAGGTGTGGGCTGCCTCCAGGAGGAGAAGCATCCAGGAACTTGGGTGGGTTCTAGTGCTGACACCTTCCTGAAAGGCAGGGGGTAGAAAACAGGCTGATTAACAAGACTGCTCAAGGAGACAGCAGTAGCCTGTGGGCAGTTCACTGCAAAAGCCTTCCCCTGCCCCCTGATTCCTTAGGACTTTTTATAGTTTTAGAAAAGTTCATTTAAAAAAAAAAAAAAAAAAAAAAAAAAAGCTAAAATGGATTGTTTGTACAAAAAGTGGAAGGGGATTATTTTTTCAGTCTTTCATAAAGCAATATTTAAAATATCAAGGAAGCAACACTTTTTTTTCCTAGCATTTTGTTTCCTTTCCAAAGCTTTTTCTGAAAAAAAAAAAAAAAAAAGTTTTCACAGATTTTCAGCATATTCTCTTCATAGATTTAGTCTCTTCTCACCTGGCATTGGGCTGCTAATAGAAGGAATCACAGCCAACTGGCCAGGAACAATGAGAAATACCTTTCATACCTAGGCTTGGACTTCCATCTACTCTTGATAAAACCCACCTTCTACTTTCATTTACCTTTAAAATAACTTAAGGGGCCACAGATAACACATCTGTTTACATAAGAATCAAAGAATCAGAAACCTGAACCTATGCCCACTGTGATTTAGTGCACTGCTGTCTCTGCATTAGATTTTTACACCTCCAAGGAGAGGATTCCCCCCCTTCCCTGGGGAGCTTATTCCAGAATAAGGATTCTTCATCAAGGATTTTCCCCCTGCTGTTCAGCCATAATACTTTCCTTATTTTTTTCCTCTTGTGCTGCCATTACACACCCTCACACCATGTTAAACTGCTCTCCTTTCCCCACTGTAACTCAGCTACCTACAAGCATGAGAGGAGCAGCAACATTTCTACAGCCAATTCTTACTGTGGACACTGCTTTTGTCTGTCAAAAACTCTCATTGGTGAACTGGGGAAAAGAGAAACTAACCCACATGGCTTTAGTGTGGAATACAGTTAAGAGGGAATTCAAAATACATCCTTTTTTACAACTGGCCAGAAAAAAAAAACCCTTAATTTGAATCAGTGCTAGTGGAAGAGGTTGGTAGTGCCCCTGTCCTGCAAAGCAGCAGCTATCCTAGCTTAGCTTCAGCTGTGCAGGAAAACCAGGCTGATGCCAGCTGAAGACAGCAATGTTTCTTCAGAGTTTGCTTTAAGAGGTTGTAAAGATGTTGTATCTTACCTGTATTAGAAAGCAATTTCAGTAAATTAAAAATCACACTGAATTTATGGGTTGCAACATCCCTGTAACAGTTCTGCTGGGGCAGAGGTACAAAGTCAGCACCTGTGGCTGGCTTGCAAGTAGCAGCACCTTTGAGCTGGACACTTTTTTCTGCTAGGTGAATAACTGACCTTTTCCATGTAATTTACAAATCAATTACATCTTTATTTTTTAAAAACCCCTTCATTTTCTCCAACACTAAGCACTGCACTAGATCTATGATTTCAGAGCTTGAGTTTTTAGGCTTCCCATTTAATTAGACCAAAACCATTGTCCATAATGGTTTCTTTCCAAAACTTCCCAAGCAGTCAGGAGGGCAGTGCACACGTTGCTTAGAGGAACCTCAGCACCAGGAACCTGTGTTCTGATTGTCTTGCTCGGTCACTGAGTGACCTCCAAGAAGTCATTTCACCTCTCTTTGCCAATTAAGCAAGCTGGGTAGACTTTAACCACCTCCTCTTCCCCTCTGTGATGCTCAGATCAGGAGCAGCCACAGCCCACCCCCCAGGGGGTGCTGCAGGAGCACAGCAAGAAAAGTGCTGCTACTTACAGCCCCAGTCCCAAAACCTGTGCCAGGAACCAACCTGCAGGTGGAACAGTCAAAAACAAGACCAGGTGGCAAAGAGCTTGTGAGAATCCCTTCTTGAGTTCCCTTGCCAGTCACTAGTCTGGTACTCTGTGTGTGTTTGTGTGCACCTTGTTTCTTTTCCTTTGGGTTGAAGCTGGTGCCAGTCACAGGCATGGCACAGCTGGCTGGGTCTCCACCCCCTGGAATGCTCTTCTCTCTTGCAACTAGGACAGGGAGCTCCCCGTGGCTCCTTGGGCCAGTGAAGCATCTTACAAACTGCCTGTGATGGTCTCTTTCTGATAACTCAGTAAGGCATTCCCATGCAATGGTGTTTCCTTTAGAAGTTTTCTGTTAGGAGAAGCTCTCAACCTTATTATTATTATTATTTTCTCTTTTGGTCCTAGAACTGGGCTTGGCTTACAAACATCAGAGGACAGATCCAAACTGTACTGTACACAACTGCAGGTAGCTTCATTTGAGAACAACTTTCTAGAAGAACCAAGTTTCCTGTTGTCTTCTTTTGGAAGTGTAGTGCATATGTTGAAAACTTGTATATCATTTACAGTATTGAGTCTTGTGCCACTGCTGTACCTGATGTATCCAATCTGGATTAAACAGAGTATGTGCCACAAATACCAAGATGATGCTGGAGATTTCTTGTAAAAGGAAAAAAAAAACAAAACAAAACTATGGGAGATTCTTCTGGAAGACTTTGGGTGTTGGCTAAGCTACTCAAATTGCATTTAAATACCAGTATTTCTGATATAAGCAGCCATTAATGAGAACAGCAGGATGCCTGAGCTGTTAGAGGAGAGCAGTAACATAAATACCTGCATGTGTCTCCTACAGTAGCCTCCTTTCCAACATTAATGAGTTATCATAGCATTCATCTTGGAAACAAATTCACATTTTCTTGGCCTTTTCAAGCTACACAGACAAAAACCCAGACAACCCCCTCCTCGGGGTCGTTTGTGACACAAAGGGAGTGGGGCAGGAAAGTACAGAGAGTAAAATACTTCTCCTAATGAGGGATCAGATTTCAAGAGCACATCTAACCTGGCCTTTAAAGGACAATCTCAGCTCAGCTGGGGTTAGGCCAGGCCTTGCATCCTGTATCATAGATGGCTCAGCTTGTTCCCACCACAAAACAAGCAGAGCTGACTTCATCTTAACCACAGCAGGAAGGGGCACTTGGAGGCATTCCTTAGAAAGGGAAGAATTCTTGAAGCAGAAATTGAAACTGCTGATAGGTGCAGACAGCAGAGCTCAGACCTCTGCTCTCCTGCAGTAAAGGAGACACCCAGCAGAGGCCACCACTGCCCCAGCTGCAGGCTGACCACACACCAGCCCAAGGCAGTTCCAGTTCCAATCTCCCACATTTCTGTGCCACTCACCAGCTCAATCACTCCCAATCCTCCTGCAGTGGCCGTAGGGTATGAAGCTGAGCCCCATCACTCCACAGCAAGGCTGGAAGTGCTGCCAGACACCACTGGATGTGCACAGGGAATTGTGCAGGGACAGCAGGAAGGCTCAGGCAGCACTGGTTGGGGTAAGCAGAGGGAGAACCTGCTGCATTGCTCAAAAAGGAATTAGAAAGTTGAAGGTGAGCAATCAAGCATCCCTGAAAACATCCATTTCACCCAAATAAAGCAGCAAGACTCCTTGGAAGTACCAGATATTGCAAAAGCACCACTTCCTACCAAGAAAATTTTGGTCCTACTTTGCTCAAGAAATAAAAACCAAACCAACAGACTAGAGCTGCTCTGGTGACCTCTGAGAAACCAGAGGAGTGTGGCTGGAGAAATCTGTCTGTATGATCCCTGATATACCAAAGCTAGAGGAAGAAGTTTCAAAATCAGCATGGAGTCAATCCCTTCAGGCACCAGGACTCAGCTCTTCCTGATTCAGGACAGCTCCACACAAAGCACTGCAAGCCATAGTTTTAGTACTAATAACTAATTTCATTGCTAATTAAACCTTTCCTGTACTTGTGGCAAGTCTGATATTGCAGCACCCAGAGGGACAGACCAATTATGATTGCTTCACATTTTCCACATAATTAAAGCAGCCTCCACTGCACAGCTTTCCACACACCTAGCTAGAGAAATGTTATTTACACAATGTTAATTAACCAGATTTAAATTAGCAATACAAGCATCAAGATGCAGGTTTCACTATCACTTAACTGGCAGTTCCTGGTGTTCAATGGGAGAATGACCTCCAACTACAGGCTATGTAGCCTTGTGAGGAATTTATCATCACCCAGAAGACATTAAAAAAAATATATTTATATATATAAAAAATAAAGTCAAGCAAAGGATACTGGGCTTGGTTTGTATTTTCTCCTGAGATTTCTTTTGATTTCTCAAAGTCCACCAGAGCAAGTCTAGTCTGTTGGTTATTTCTTGAGCAAAGTCTAAGTGGTGCCTTTTCCCTTCCCTTGGTGACTCTGGATTGTAAAGACTGCACCTGAACATCCAGCTGTCTTTCAATTCCCTTTATTAACAACATCCTCGTCACTGGAATGCACAGAAAACATTCACCTACACACAGCTGCTTATGAAATAAGACATTTCTCCACGTGTAAACAAGTCCTGTTAGCTTTGCCAATGCCCTGTTGTGCTGGCACAGGGCAGGGCCCCCCCTGGTGCCAAGCAGCCCCAGTCCCCGGGCATCAGTCGTCGCCCTCCAGCAGCTCCCGCAGGTAGACGGAGGTGATGTGCCAGGGACAGGCCCAGCTGCTCTGCCTGGAACACCTCCTGTGGCAGGACACTGCAGCATAGTAACTCTGCCAGGCCTGGAAGTAAGATTTCCAGTAGTTGATGTAATTCCAATCCCTGTAGGGAGCCCCATCACCCCAGGGGCTGCGGGGTTCTGCTCTGGGCGCAGGACGAGGGGAGCGACGGGAAGGATTCTTCTGCTGCTTGGCATCTGCTCCCTGACATTTCTTCTTCCCTGGGCTTGGCTTTGGGATCTGGGAGAGATCCCGAGGCTTCTCTGGAATAGGACAGAGGTCTGCACGGCCCCGAGGCACTGGGGGAACAGCTTTTTTCTCCTCTGTGGCTGAAAATGCTTCAAAGCACGAGTTATTTTCCCTGCTTTTGGAGGAAGACCTGGAGCTGTACAAGCTGTCACTGTCACCAGACACAGCACCATTGGCTACTGGCTCTGGATGCTCCACCTCCTTCCACTCCACCCCACCGTTCCTGGGGAGCTCACATGGCTCTTCTGGGCCTGAATAGCTCCTGAGAATTTCAACCTCTCTCTCCATCCCTTCTTTAATGAAATACTCATAGTCTTCAACAAACTCTGAGAAGCTCCAGGGCTTGTTCTGTTGGCTTTTGAAAGAAGACAAGCATGGAATTTTGGGAAGGTTTTTTTTCAAGGCCTCCTCATCTGGAGCCTGAGTGTTCTGTTGCCTGGAGCTGCTTTGGACTCGATGCCTCCGTTCGCTGTGGCAACTGGAAGCTGGGGGGTTGCATGCACTTTTCTCTGTGCTGGCAGAAGTTGGGCACTTCTTAATCTGCTTTTGCTTCAGAACCTTTTTTGGCCTTTCTACAGAGCAATTATCACCTGGAAGATTAGAAGGAGGCTGAGGCCCCTCTGGAAAAGTGTTTTGGATAGGCTGCAGTCCTGGTTCCTCTGGTTTAAGACACAGAGTGTCTGAATTCACTGAAGCACCTGTATGGACAACAGGCTTGACCTCTACCTCCCCATCTTCCAACTGATCCATCATTCCTGGAGGTATTGGCTCTGCACAAAAGGGAAATAAGCAGGCACTCAATTAAGTGCATCCTTCCCTCAGGAACTCACACGAGTACTGAAGTAAAGCTTTGCAAATATCACAGGAACTAAGACATGTTCAGGAAGGACTAGAGACAAATCCCCTCAATTCTGCAGAGCTCAACCAGCCAGAACATTTTCTCCTTGGAAAGCATCAAGAAGTCAGTCAAGACAAAGAGCACTGCACTTGTCTTCTAGTTCTCTCATCCTGCTTAACCAGATAAAAATACCACTCATGCAAGAAGGCAAATGCTGCAATTCTAGCAGAACAGCTTCTGGCAAAGCAAGGGTAGCAAATCCTCTTTGTTTCAATTATTCCTTCCTTCCTCCTATGATATCTGGAGCCTGAGAAAGGCTTAACACTCCATCCCTGGAAATCCAAGCACTTATGGAGCTGCTTAAGCAACAGCTGGATGCACAGCTCCCCTCACTATCCACAGGCATTCCACAGAGCTCATTTTCTACTGCTTTGCAGTTACACAAACAGTCCTCAGCACAGTGGGAAAAACCTGTATCAAGATCAAGGCGATTTCAGAGAAGCTTCACATCAGTTCCCTGGGGACTTCTCAAACTCTGAGTTCACAGTCACAACCAACAAACCAAGCAGCTGCACTCACAGCACCAGCTCACCCGGGAGAGGAAGGAGCTGCAGGTTACACCTCTGAGCAATGTTCATCATGGTGTTCTCCTCCTCCCCACGGCAGCAGTAGGTCACAGACAGTCCCAGAGTCCCTGTGGCACACAAGAGACAGGGCAGTTACCAAAGCAGAGCCAGGGCAGCAGGGGTAGCTGAAGAAACCCAGGAGTCTCTCCTCACCGAAGCGCCCGGCTCGGCCGATGCGGTGCATGTAGGTTTCCCAGTCCAAGGGGACATCCAGGTTGACAACCAGGTTGACTTTCTCTGCATCAATACCCCGAGATGTCTGGGGAAAATGAGAGGGGAACAGATTATGGGATGTGCTGAATGGATCTTTAAACACAGTAACTCTCAGGTGGTACAAGACACGAAGCAGCTCTGCTTTCAGCACTCGCTGGAGAACTGATTGTACCGGGACCATGAAAACCAGGGGTATTTTCCCTTACACCTTCCATGGATCAAACACAAGGATGAGTTTTCCCCCCCAACATCAAAAAATCCAACCCAACAGCACCATCTTTTCATGGGAGGACCTCAAACAATCAGCTGAAGAGAAAAAAAGGCATGAGAAAGCTCAGAGCCCCTCAGCCAGAACCCATGCTGAGTTGTTTGCAGTGTCACTGCAGCCAGCTCACTGTAGTGGAGAAACACCCCCTGCTCCCCACAGCTCCCTGGCAAACAGCTGGAGAAACACCCCACAGCTCCCTGGCAACAGCTCTGCTCCCCTGCAACACCTGCACACTTCTGCAAAGCCAGGAGCACGTTTCAAACTGTTCCCCAAGCAGCTCAGAGAGAAGAAAGTTCTGTTTCACAGGGAAAAGAATTCACACAGCACTCGGGTCACACACTGTCTCAGAACACTGTGGCTGTGTCAATTCCAACCCAACCCTGACTCTCTGAAGTCACCTCACACTCCATAAAACAGCCACTCACCAGGTCTGTGGAGATCAGAACTCTGCAGTGGAACTGCTTTAGTTTGGCCATGGCATCCAGACGTTGGCTTTGATTCATGCTGCCTAGAAAGATCAAAGTGAGAACCAGAGGAAATCCCTCAAATTCTGGGACACACTGCTTTGTAAAGCTGGAGATCAGAAGCAAGGTTGACAGAAGCTTGCTCAAAATATTTCAGAAGGAGTAAACAAGGAACAAAGAAGCTTGAAATAAGGAAATCCATTAAAAAAATTATAGTTTGACTGTTTTTAAGGGGAAACCTTAAAACCACCTGGACACTGCTGACTTTAAACAGCTGTTAATTAAACATATAAGCCATAGAAGTCTGCTGAAGGGAAAAGTCAAGGTCTCTAACAAACATTAGATGCCAGTTACCAGCTTTTTATAGAGAAATTAGAAATAAAAGGGGTTTCAATTCAACCCCTGCATTCCAAACAAACAGTGCTTCAACCTGCAAGAGCAAGTAAATTCACTTTACAAATGAGCCAGTGCACCCAGCTGGACACTCAAAAATAACTCAAACCAGTCTGAAAGCAGGAAAGGTAATCAAGGTAAAAGTTAATTAACATTTAAGTCCTAAACAACAGTGCAGATTCAAATGCCATCCTTAGCTACTTAACCAGAGGCCATAAAAGCCAAGATTGAAGATTAATTTTCCTATTTTCTGTCACCTTTATGCCCAACTTCCCTAGATTCAGGAAGTTTTGAGTGGACTCACCCGAAATGCACTCAGCAGGAAAGCCTCTGGCTGTCAGTATTTCAGCAAGATGTTGGGCCCTGGCAGAAAAACACAGTGAAACTAAATATATCCCCAGCTTAACTACAGCCTAACAACCCTGAGCAGCATTTCCCAGCAGGCTTTTCTTTACAGCCAAGGACTGTGGTCCAGAGCTGGCACATTCACCTTTCCATCCACAGCAGTCACCTTACAGAGAGAAAAGAACAGGATACCAGCCCTCACTGCACTCTGCAGTGGCCACAGCACCTCTGCATTCCTTCATTCCCAATATATGATGCCCTCTGAGACCTTAGAGAAGACCTATGTAAGTTCATCCACAACTACACATTACAGCCCCTGCTCTCAGATTTTATTTCAAGCTTTCTTACCTGCTGTGCAAGTTTGAGAAGACTAAGGCCTGGTTAAAAGGAATCTTGCTGAACAGCTCCTGCAGGTGCTGGGTCTTTTCCTCAAATGTTTTATGGGGAAGTGGATGGGAATTCACAATTTTGTAATATTGCTTCAGCCCTGAGCAGGAAAGCAAAACAACAATCAGATAGAGGGTCTGCATGGAAACACAGACAATGTTACACTGCTGTCAACTGCCACTGCAGCTAAAACAAAGGCATCACATGGAAACAGAAACACACATGCCAAATATAAACCTCCAGGGCAGGTTCCTCTTAAAACAGAAAGTTACATGAATCTCTATGTTTTAAATACATCAAGACTAGCAATAAATACCTCATAACTCATCAGTAAATACCTCATTAACTCATCAGCTCACCTGTGCACAGAAAGGGTGAAAAAGCACAACATTTTAAAGGTACATGCGTTGGTTTTAGCATATTCCTAATTTATAGATAAAAAAATCACTATAAAGGAGCTTCTACTCACCAATGAGACTTGGATCAGTGGGGTTCAACCTCACAAATGTTGGCTCTCTCATGTACCTGGTCAAAGCATTAGCCAAGGATTCAGGGTAAGTAGCTGAGACAGCAAGCATCTGCTTATTGACTGGTAGTGAGGAGTAAATCCAACTGTGAAACAAAGAAACAGGAATAACTAACAGGTTTCTGTCTCATCTACTGATAAAGCCTTGAAATATATGCTGGTCTTACTTAATTTGTTCCTGAAAGCTGCCTTCTTCTAGAAGCTTGTCTGCTTCATCAAGAATAAACAGTCTGATACTGGCTGTATTCAAATAGTCCAACTCTATCAGCTGTTTTATTCGACCTACATAAGGAAAAACCAAAAGGGACTTCAAAAGTGTTAAGGAAAAGTTCTCATGAGGGATTCTGTAAGCTTCTTAAAAATTCATTTTAATAAGCCTTTAAAAAAAGTCATCTTTGGAATAATCTCTCACTAGAAATGCCTGGTTTCAATGCCTCCAACACCAGACTTTAAGACAGTCCCCTAGAACTTAAAAATAGAATAACCCAGATTTCAAAAGCCCCGACAACTGCACTGGGAAATATCCCAGGGTGTCTTTGGAATCCCATCCCTACCTGGGGAGCCAACAGCTATGTGGCACTTCTTTAGCCTGATTTTGTCCTGGTTCAAAGGAGTGCCTCCAATGAAGACGTGGCATTCCAGGCCTTCCATTTTGATGCCAATGGTTGTGATCACAGCATGAATCTGCACAGCAATCTCCCGGGTTGGGGCCAGGATCAGGATCTGGAAAGGCCAAAGATTAACTCTGAAAGCTGGAGAACACTTCAAAGCATTAAATCCCAGGAGTGATGACTTCAAATACTAAGTGTCACAGGCAACAATGCTGTTTCCTCAAGAAAACTGAGCAAGTTGGAGCACAAGAGGTTGAGGGGAAACACAAGGAAAAACTTTTTCCCTGTGAGGGTGCCAGAACCTGGAAGGGTTGCCCAGGGGGGTTGTGGAGTCTCCTGCTCTGGAGACATTCCAGACCCACCTGGATCTGTTCCTGGGTGACTTGATGACACCTGCTCTGGCAGGGGGGTTGGACTAGATGATCTTCTAGGTCCCTTCCAAACCCTGACACTCTGTGATTCTGTGAACGATTCTCCCTCACAAAGCCAATCTCCCCCCGGGGCTCACCTGCGTGGCAGAGCTATCCAGCAGCAACGCGTCCAAGGCGATGGTGGAGAACACGCAGGTTTTGCCCGTGCCAGACTTGGCCTGCACGATGAGATCTGGAAGAAGCCGCCGCAGAGGTCACCGGAGGCCGCCCCCCGAGCGCCCCCGGCCGCGCTCCCGCCCCGTCCCGCTCACCTAGGCCGCAGCGACCCAGCGGGATGGCCTTCAGCTGAACCGGCGACGGCCTGCGGAACCCGGCCGCCTCCAACCCCGCCAGCACCGGTGCCGACAGCAGCAGAGAGCCGAAATCAGAGGGGCCGCCGGGCACCAGCACGTCCCGTGTGCGGAACCGACCCTCAGCCGCCTCCGCCGCTGCCTCCGCGGGCGCCGCCATCTTGAGCCGGGAGGAAGTGGCGGGAGGCGCCGTCTCGCGAGATTTGCCTCTCGCAGCCGCGCGCAGGCGCTGAGGGGGGGCCGCGGGGCCGCCAGGGGGCAGCGGAGAGGCGGCCGCGGGCAGCGCGGGGCCCTCAGCGCTCTCAGCGCCCTCAGCGCCGCTCTTGCCTTCGCAGTGGTTTCGTTTGGGGTTTTTTACCGACACTGCTCATTTCCTCTTGTTCACGCCGCTGACCGAGGCTGTGACTCCCCGCTGGGTATCTCAATAGCGGCTCTGTGATGTCGGTGGTGATATTTGTGACGGGGCAGCTCTGTGGATGCAGGAGGATGAACCTGCGAGGCTCAGCCCAGAGTCGTCACCTCCCTGAGCAGCACAAAATCCCGACTGCCTGGGTCATCTGTTCATAAACAGCCCAAAATGGTACATCCCCGGGTCATATGTATTAATAAACCCAAAGCGTGGACATCCCTGATCATATGTTTTCATAAATATCCCAAAGTGACATCCCTGGGTCATATGTTTTAATAAACATCCCAAAGTGGGACATCCCTGGGTCATATGTTTTAATAAACATCCCAAAATGGGACATTCCTGGGTCATATGTTTTAATAAGCCCAAAGTGTGGACATCCCTGGGTCATATGTTTTAAGAAACAACTCAAAATTCAGACATCCCTGGGTCACAAGTTGTACAAAAGCACAAAACCTAGAATTTCTAACAATCACAGGGTGCTAAATCTCTGCTTGGGACAGGGAGAGCTGGAGACCTTCCCATGTCCCAGCATCAAGAGCTTCAACTGGCACATGTGGGGGCAGTGAAGAGAGAAGGGGTTTTGGGGGGCAGTGGGGTGGACGGGCTGAGGCCAGCATGCAGAGAAGGGGTTTTTGGGGGGCAGTGGGGTGGACGGGCTGAGGGCAGTGGGGAGCAGACACAGGGCTGGCACTCACACGAGGATGGGAGGGAACGGTCGGAGGAGAGCGATGAGGGAATCATAAGAGAAAGGAATGGTCAGCAATGGAGTGACAGAAAATGCTGCAAAAGAGGAGGAGAAGGAGAAAGAGAGGATGAGTGGGACAAAAAGAGGATGAAGATGATGAAACAGATCGTGTATTCCAAACAGCATCGTCAAGCTTGCTGGCAGCCAGTGCCCAGAGTCGCCTGGAGCTCTTAGTCTGGAGAGAAAGCAGCCACCACAAAACTCTGCTGTCCAACTGTACTGGAACAGCAGGGACATTTTGTTCTGACCCTTCTAGTTTCTGTCCTCCTTCCACCATCCTAGCGATAGAAATGAGTCTCATTAAACACCCTGTGTCTGGGATACAGCTGCACTGCACACAGAATCCAGATTTAAAAGCCAGGCTACTATAAAAAATTAATAGCCCAGTGTTCACTTCAGCAGAGGCCAGAAGTGTTAATCTGTTGTGTGCATTACTCACTGCCCTCGGCAGACAGCTTGGTTTAAATCGTGGGTGGTTTTATGTGTATCAGCTTCTACTGTCACAGCAGTTCAGAGGCTCTGGACATGCAGCTTCCATTCACTGCAATGGGATTGGGAAAATCTCAACAGTGGCTTCTACTGTAGGAGTACATACACTGTGTCATTATTCGTACACTGCCAGGCAGCCAAAATGAATTTTAATGGCTTTGGTGTTTCCACGGGCTTTGTCATGCCTTTGAAATTCCTCATGTTTATATTCCTGACGGGGGGAGAACAAGTCTGCCAAATTCTAGTCACTTGTTATTTTTTAGCATTATGATTTTTCATACAAATAGCTGAGTGCCAACCAAGAGTGAGGCCACACAGGACAAAGCAGAACAGTTTCAAATTGGAGAGCTTACTTCTACCACGTTGGGCCAAAGCAGATGGTAGGGGTGAGAACTGTGACCCAGAGCAGAGGTAACAGGATAGCCATCTACAAGAATTCTGTTAGCTCCAATTATTTTCTAATTTTTAAGTGGATATTCTCATTGGTCCTCAAGGGGAAAGAGTGTCCAATGTGAGATAATTATCTCTGGATAAATCTGGGAAAGGAGACAGACAAAGACACCTGGACATAACAAACGTTTGATTAAATACAGCCTTTCCTAACCCTTTTAAATTGATGTGATTTAAACAGACAACGAAGAGCAGTCAGAAGTGACTGTTCCCATGGGGGAAGGGCAGAGAACAGCCCAAAACAGCCATCACCATGCCCTGCTCCCCTTCTCTGCTTTTCTCACCTCCTCCTTCTCTCCCCCGAGGTTGCAGGCACATTGCAATACAACCCAGATGATTTGAAGACAGACAAGATTCTCTGTGGTGGGGTGTTAATGAGACATTCCGACTCATCACCTTAATTCAGAAAGATGCTGCCATTTGTAGATATTTATTTAATTTGCCAGCAGATGCTGGAGGGACATATTCCAAACCAGCTCAATGTCTGAGAAAGCCCTTGACACCATGACTGGCAGATTGATTGTCCCTTTGGTTCTGGCCCTTACTGATGGGGCTGTGTCAGATCTGGATCAAGTTCCTGCAGCTCTGTCAGTTATCTAATGAAAGGTTGTGTTTCTCCCCTAACCCTTATTCCCGCAGACCTCACCTGCTGCTGACGTTGGTTTAAACTCTCTGTGTGTTGCTTACTCTGCCATGAGTCAGGGTATAAATAGCAAGCCTCAGCCTTCAGGCCTTGTTTTACCTCAGTGCCTCTCAAGTACTGAATTCACATAGTCAACGTTCACGTGTCAGCCCAGCCAAGAGGAATCTGCAGCTCTGCCATGACATACCCACCCTGTGCGTGTTTATTCCCCAAAGACAGGGCTCACCACTGGTTTTTTTTGTCCCTGTTACCAACTGCACGTTATGTATTTCATTTTAAGATTAAATTTCCTCTGAATCTATACATCAAACCTGTCAGCTTCGGGTAAATGATCTTACAAGACTCCTGTGAGGTGCACGCTGCTAATTCTCACAGTCAGGTTCTTGCCATGTCAGACAGTGAAGCACTTGTCTCCAACTCCCAGCAGCAAGGGAGAGGTCCATATCACATGCTCAAGGTGTAGTTTGCATTGTGCTGAGTCTCCTAAGGCTCACACATGCAGTACAAGGAAACATCTTGACCAGCACTTAATACCAGTACTAAGCAGTCACTACAGATTTATCCATCTGCCCTTTCTGTGGCACTTACTCTTCACTCATAACATTTAAAACCTTGTTGTTAATGAAAGAGTTGTGTGTACTTTTCAGAATACAATCATTAGAGATTTGGACATTGCCACTGTAAACAAGCACCCACCTTGTCTTGCTCCTTTAGCTTCGAAGCACTGACACATTCAGAGCAAATCTCAGATTACATAATATTTCTAAAATCTCTTTAAAGTGAGATAATCTCATCCTCCTCACCCAGATGTGTTCAGATTAAGACAGTGAACTCTGTCTATTCTCTGCAGCACGTGTGACTCACTTTTTTGGCGTGTGCCATGTGTTTGTATTTACACTGCCATGGAAACTCTATTTGTTCTCTGTACAGTAAAGCACTTTACAGTGAAAGGGTCACTGATATTTGCATAGACACTGACTTCATATTCACCACCATAAACTGACTCCCTGCACCCTGCAAATTCATTTTCCCCTTGGAAAAAAAAAAAAAAAGCTGGATGGCAAGTTACCAATGAGGAGCAAATCTTCGGGACAGCAGAACCTTCTTGTGGCTTCAGTAAATGGAAAAGTCCAAGACTTTTTCCAGTAAGCCTGATGCCAGCAGTTGTTGATGACAATGGGGTCTTACAGTGCCCTCATTTCAATGCTCTTCTGCTGAGGGGCTTTGGTTCCTTGTCAGGCTTGTCCTGCAGAAGGATCCAGAAGAACTCCACAGATTTCAGATTAAACCTAAAATATAATGTGTGTGTGTGTGTGTATGTGTGTGTGTGTGTGTGGTGTCACTTCAGATGCATGTACAGATGTGGCTACAGATACATCAAATACTGGGTTACCTGTTCAGAGTAGCTACCAGTGAGATATGCCTGTAGTTTGCTTCTGTATTCTCCCTCCAGATAAATAAATATCAGCCCATTCTAATCTCAGATACGCTTTTATACCAAGGTTTGCTAGATTATTTTTCAGCTACAGGATCTAGGTCACCAAAATGCAGCCAGCCGAGATGTAATCCAATATTCTTTAACACAAGACAGCACTGGGAATGCACAAGGATCTCCCAACCCTGGTACTTACTCAGTGCAAGCAGAGGAATGTCAGGAGATGGAATTTATCTGGAACAGAGTTAAAAGTTTTACTTTTGAGGTGGGGGCACATCAGGAACTCTAAAGGCCACACCTGCAGGGAGTGCATACAATAAATTAAGCTTAATGAAATGGTCACGTTTTCAGGGGTAATTTGCCTCTTTAAGTACAAATATAAAACCAGAATGAAAGTTTTGACATGATACTCTTACCTGCTTTGGCTGGATGTTTATGGTCCAATGGATTTAAGCACAGATGGGTGCAATTCAGGTCATGCTGCAGCTCGAGTGGGGAGGAATTCTGAAGGGTTTGCCTTTGGTATGCAAGCAAGTAAAAATGGGAGAAAATTCAGCAATACCCGTGATTGTTAGTGCAGCAAAGAACAGTCACGTGAAAGCCCTGGGAAACCAGATCAATGAACTGAAAGACAACAAATGAGAGGAGCCTTCAGCTGTGAAGGGAGGGATGCTTTCTCAAACAGAGAGGAATGAAGCAGTTCGTGTAATTGGAATTCTCCACTCTGTGGGGAATCTCTATTTTTGCCCAAAGATCTCAGTTTTTCATTTTACCCTGAAATAAGCCATGGAGTTTTCTGCTTGAGGGTGCTTTATTCTCAGCTCTGTGTTTTCTTGGAGACCTGATTTTTCCACTGCACTGCACCATCTGCTCATGGGTTGCACCACGGCAGCGTGGAAGGAGTGCAGGGCCTGGCATGAAGTGTCAATGCTGCTTTGTACCAGTTGTCTACAAAGAAAAATGTTGCTTAGTAGGGAAACCCTTCATAAAAATAGTTCAGATTTCTCTCTTCTCTTGGAAGTTCCCAGGAGTTTGGAGAACACGAATATTCTGGTCTTTATTTTATGCTCATGAACTCCTTTATCAGCCTCATGGGACATGAGCAGCTCTGGAGGCTGAAGGATGGATCAAAAAGAAGCCCTTAAACTGAAGCCAAACAGAGGCTAAAAACTCTTCCCTGTTCCTGTGCCAGCAGATCACACAGTTGAGTGTCTTGCAAGTGTTCCAGGAGCTTTCTGGAACACAGCATCTGCCAATTGCCACGTACATGTGGAGTTGGCCTCCTTCGTGCTGGAAAATACAATGGTGTTTAACTGAGATTTGATGCTTCAAGTAATTGTATGTATCTCTATTGGAATAGTCAAAGTGCTGTGAAAAGCAGCAGTTAAAACAAGTCCAGGAATTATATAATTTTTTAAAAAGATACTGTGAAGAAAACACAGGGGTGAGCACCCTGTGCCTGGGATAATCCTAGGTCTGATTTCATGTGGGTTTTCAAGATGCCAAAACCACAGTGCTCACCAGCAGTTTACTTTGTCTAGACACAGCAACGCCAGGAGAACAGAACTTACTCCCTCTTGATGTCCTCCCTTCATCCACTCAAAAGGAAAACAATTCCTAAGACTACTGCAGTTAAAGCAGGCTTGAACAAACAGCTCACGGTCAGTTTTCAGCTGCAGGCAGCTGACCCTAGGATGATGTATTACAAACGTGAGGAGAAAATGTCACCGTGTTCAGCTTTGGTGCCATGCCACAGGGAAGAAGCAGTGTCTGTCTGCTACTTCACAGGGCTGAGGCAATACAATAAATCATAAAACCACAGCAGCAGAAAAGAAACAAAGGTCTCGAGTCACCCAAGCAACACAGAAACCTGGACTCCAAGACTATGGCTCTTCTGGAACACGGATCCTTTTCTGGGGCAGAAAAAGAGGAAAGGGAAGTTGGGTCATTCCCTGTACTATTCATAACTGGTGGAGCCAGGCTTTTCAGTTTGCATCCTCCATGCAGTGCCATCTTCCTGATTTTTTACCACTGACTGGCTGTTCAGACCTGCCATATGACACTTGATATGCTTGAGTAGGCTGGGGACACACACCCCCCAACCCTGGGCCACGGGGAACAGCCAGCTGGCCAACAAATCCAGCCAGGTTTCAAGAAAAAAAGAAATTATAGCTGGGCTGGTTGGCTTTGACTTCAAGACAGACCCGAGACTGGCAGGTGTCCCGCTCTCATCACAGCAGAGCCCCTTGGAAGGAAGAAACTTTTTGATAAGGTCATTTCTTTAATACTTTTAAATTTATTGCCCCACATTCTACAGATCCTTGAAGAGAGCTGTAATGTTCATGCTTCCTTACTAGATAGGAAATGCAAACCTTGAAATGCGTAAAGAGAGGGGAAATTTGACCATTAATAAAAGAGACGTGGGAAGGATCAATAAATGTTGACTCCAGAATGTTTCCCACACATACTTGAAAGGGCAGATAGCAAATGTCTTATTTACATTGCCTTTTGACAGAAAGGTCAGCTTTCAAGAACACCAAGGTTCATTTCTCCAAACAAACAAAATCCTATTACCAACTATAAAAAAATGTGTTTTCCTCCAAAGAAATAAACACCTGTAAAGGCAAAGATTGCAGACAGTCACTGTCAATCCTCAAATGTATGGGGAAAAGGGAGTAATTATGTTTTTCATCACAGATTTCAAAACACAAAGTAGTATTTCTCATCCTGTCAAGTTCTTTACTTTTGCAGAACAATTCAGACAAACCTCTCTAACCCGTTACAGGGGACTCAGCATCTGTGATTCAGACAACACATTTTGCACTTAAAATAATACATATATCTATGTATTATATTAAATATAATACATAAAAAATATAGTATATAAGATATATACACTGAAACAAATGCAAACCCTTCCAAACTCCATGCAGGTATAAAGCCTGATGATACAAAAGCGCTTGTAATTTTTTTTTCCTGGCTCATTTGTCCATCTGTTTGATTTCCCGCGGTGAGGAGCAATGCCAGAGATTGCTGATCTGAGGGTAAAAAAAAACCCCTGCCCTTAGAGCAGTGCGTCTGCAGCACTGACAATGCCCCTCACGTCCAGGGAGTTTCGAGTTGCTGCTGTGCGTGGGCGCCTCTCGGCCGACACAGTAAGGGAAAAAACCCCGCTGTTCTCAAAATAAACCCATGCTAAGAATTTTCGACACCTGTTTCTCGCAGCTCTCTATAAACACTCGCTGCTGCTGCCAAGACAGTGTGATAACGCCAGGGTCATGTGCCCAGCTCAGTGCCCCCGCTCCCGCCACCTTCCCGGGGAGCCCCGGGACATCCATCCCCCGAGGTGTCGCGCAGCTGGCCCCGGCAGGGACCCGCCTGCCCGCTCACAAACAACCCCGGGAGATCCGCCACCGCGGGGCTGGCAATTTGCGGTGATTAAGGCCATGTAGGTTAATCCTCGCTTTTGCTGGGGTGCTCCCTCTCCGAACGGCAATTTGCGGAATCTCCCATCACAACAAACCAAACCCTCAAACCCGACCAAACCCATCCAACTTCTCCTCTGGGCTCTGCAATCGTTCTCCTGCACAAACTCCCGCTTCCCCCGGCGACATCGAGCGCTGGGGCTGCTTCGGCTGCGATGCGAGAATCCCCTCCCCGCCTGCCGCCTTCCCCGGGACTCTCCGGGGCACGAACCGACCCCCACCCCACAACCCCCACCCCCCGCCGCTCGCACAGGCAGCTCCGCAGCCTCCCACAGCCCCGCTCCCTGCCCCGGGCTGGGTTCTGCCCCTCGGTGCCGCCTCCGACTCCCCCCGGTCCCCCCGCCCGGCTCCCGTCCCCTCCCTCCCCGGGCGGGCGGAGCGCTCGCATGGCGGGGCCGCGCTGAGCCGGGCCATGGACCATCACCTGCGCCGGCTGAGGCAGGAGCTGGTAAGGGGGCTGCTGACGGGGTTGGGGGGTCCCCCAGCCGGGGTTCGTCCCGCTTTGGAGGTGCCCGGAGCCCGGCGGGGCTCGGTCCTTTGCGGGGCTGAGCGGGATCGGCCCCGAGCGCGGTGGCCGGGACGGGCAGGGCGGGTTCAGCCGCATCCAGCGGTCGGGGCGGGGGTGGGTTTGGGGTCCCGCTGCTTCCCATCGGCACCGCCGGGCTCAGCCTCCCAGCGCCGGCCGCTCGGCTCCGCTCGTCCACGGGGAGAACAGAGAGCGCGGGGGGCTCGGGGGTGCGTGCGGGGCTGGTAGATGCAGCGAAGAGCAGAAATCAAAGAAACAGCCGCAGAAATCTCCGCTGGGGACAAGTGGAAGGGAATGGGAAGCATGGCCCGTGCGCTTGCCACCTTCAGCACCCGCGGAAAATACTTTTTTTCTTGAATAGCAAACCCTTTGTCATAAATCAACGCGGTTCTCTCCCGTGCAGACGGGGTAACCTCACTCCTCAACTTGCTCGGGCTTGTCCGGCGGCCCGGAGGTGTTGTTGGTACACGGGGCTGGCTGGGGGTGGCTTGGTAGGAAAAAAAAACCCGATGGTTCCCAAAAGCGGTCCCGAGTGCTTGGCAGGTCTGGGGTGGCTGGGGAGCGGAGCGTGCCGCGCTGGAATAGATGCTGAGAACAAAAGGGGGAGACAAGGCAGTGAGAAAACGGGTGGGGAAAGTTTCTCAATGCAGAAAAAAACCACCCCAAAACTTCACTGGTTAGGACTTACTGGGGTGCTGCTCTCGGCTGGTACGTGGGTTTGAACAAAACGGGCTCACGCAGAGCAGCGCTGCCCTGCCTGCGGTGCGGGAAACGCTCCCCTGGAAGCGACCGCATCTGAATCAGCGCAGAGCCGCCCGAAGGTGCCGCTGTGCCAGGGCGGGATGGGCACTCGCTGCACGTTCGACCCGTCTTGTGAGCCAGGGGCTCGGGCAGCAGCTCTTCCCTCTGGGCACAAGCGGCAGCCACCGGGCACGGTTCACCGGCCAGCACAGCCCAGTGTTGCCCCAGCAAACAGAGGAGCTAAAACAAAGGAAAACCAGAGTCACCGGTGAGCTGGACCTGGGTGTGATGAATGAAAGGCAAACTGTGAAGCAGAACACGAGCAGTGTAACCTGGCAGAGCTCAGCTCTGGAAAGGGAGATGGGGAAAATTAGTAACTTCCCAACAGTACGCTTAGAATGAGCTTCCCAAGGCCCTGGTTTGTCTTATAAACAAATCAGTTTTGTTATCCAAGCAGTAGTTTTGATAACAGCCTAAGCATTGATACTTTACTTGCGAGTCTAAAAGGTGCCTATTTTGTAGTGCACAACTTCTAAAGATTTTCAATATATTCAATATATATATACATCCAAAAATACTTTAAATCAGAAATGTTGGGCTTGTTCATACCCTTGTTATGCAGTCATAGATTTTTTTTTTTTTTTTTTAAATGGTAAAAATGCCATGCTTTTTATCATAGTAATAAACCAAGACCTTAAGCTGGCAAAGATTTACCCAGATGCTTGGCTGAGATAACTGGGAAGGGCAGTTGTCACCCTCAGTAGGACTACTCAGGGCTGAACTGCAGCCTGGATCTTCACATGTTCACATTCTTTCCCCCTCCCACCCCCCAGTTTTTGTTACTCAAACTTACAAACTTACTTTGACAACAAATTCCCAGGGTATCAGAGTGCAGTGCTGGAGCTGTTGTGAGCACGGGCGTGCCAGGACAGCCCACAGGGTGACAGCTGGAGGGTCCCTCTGCCATATAGCACCCGCTGGAAACAATCCCTTTCAGCAGCAACTTCAGCGAGCTGCAGATTGGATTTAATGAAGGTAGAAGTCTGTTAATTAACCATAAATGTTATCCTGAGCAATAACACCTTGTAAAAATCAATACTTTTGAGATAGCCTGGAATGAAAATAGATTAATGTTTCTTTAAAGAGCAGCAAGCAGTGAGACAGACAGCTGGGACCATCTGCATTGCATGGCGAGTGGGAACTGAACCTCTTGACCCTGATTCTTCACTTTCTTCATTACTGGGCAGGTCATGCCTCCAGACAGTAAATGCACCAGAACCACAAATCATGCAGGAGGAATGATGGGCAGGACTTGGCCAGAGCGAGACAATGAGACACCCTGTGTACAGATAAACAGCAGCCCGGTTCCAGGGCACCATTAGGAGCTGAGAAACACTGTGGTTTGCACCATGTCCAAGGAGCATGGGGTGGGAGGGACAGCAGAGTGTTCTGCTGAACTGCCCCGTTTGAGGGACCAGGGTTGCTGAGGCTGGTCACTGCAGCCTGTGAAAGTCAGAGGCGTTTGATGGAGAGTTGAGCTGTCTGGGTGTGAAGCACTGCAGCCTTTGGCTGGTTTTGAGGAGGGGATTGTCTCAAAAAAAGAGCGGATGTTGGCACAGCTCCCAGTTCCCAGGGAAGGGTTATCTCCCAGTGCAACTTTATGCTCTACCAGGGTGGGATTTGAGGATTCCAGGGCTCATTTTGCTTTCTCCTGCTTTGCGTATTAAAAACATATTTAAATGATCATCTGCTTTGCTTTTGGGCTGCTGCTGTTGCCCCAAGATTTCGAAACGCAGCCTCTGCACTGAGATCACCCTGAGCTTTGCCAGACGAGTCAGGGATGAGCGTGGGTCCGGGCGTGCTTACACCAGTCTCTGCCTCACCTCTGGGAAGGCTCTGCCAGCTCTGCCATGGCTGCCAGGGCTGAACCTGACCCATTTCAGTCAGAGAGAGAGATCTCCTGTTCCAGTCGCGTGTTTTCCATTGTAAGCTGATCGTTTCTGGCACGTGTGGTGTCCCTTTGATTGGAATTCATTCAGAAGCTTCCATGGGCAGGAGAGCCTCAGCTGACACAGCCATTCATCCCAGCCTGCTGTGGGATCAGGGCTGGCTCTGCTGGAGCTGGGCTCCTCATCCCAGTGCTGACACCACCAGGAGAGCTGTTCTGGACAAGCCCTGCCAGCTCCCCGCCTCTGTGTGGAGAATAGAGACCTTGTTCACCTCCTCTGGAAAGCCCCTGGAGATTCATGGTTTGTGAGAACACACGGTGCTGCTTTCTGGGCCTGAAGGGAGCTGTGCTTTTCCACTCCTGTCATCTGTCCTTCCCATGGAGGTTGTGAGAAGTGCCACAGAGCTCATCAATCGTCCATTAATGCAATTAATCCCCATCCCCAAAGCCCTCTTGACTATGTCAGCTGGATCTGGAGTCCACAAACCTCATTCTGAGGCACAGGAATAGGAGGTCTGCTCTCCCAGTTACAGAATGTTATCTCAGCTGAAAGATCAGATTTAACAAGAATTGTCTTGCTCGGGGATTAGCAGAGAGGAATTTCATTTCCCTGTGTCACGCTGCAGATGGCATTTACCCCCACCAGCTTTCTGACACGGGGTTTGCATTTGTGCTCAGGAACAGCAGGATTTGCACCGTGAGATTGGGCTTTTGAGGCTCTTCTACCATAAAAATTAATCACTTACCTGGCTCAGCACTGGCGAAATCATGGGGCAGATTTATCTTGCACTTGGAGTCTGTTTAGCTGCAACAGGCGAGGGGGTCACAGTCAAATTAGCTGTAGCTGTAACTTCACTTTGCATCCTTTGGTCTTTCGTGAAGAATCCAGGATATTTCTGGGCCTTCTCTTGCTTTTTTTTTTTTTTCTCCTAGGAGGAAAAACATTGCAGTAGATATTTAAAACAAAACACACCATTCTGACTTGGAACTTCAAGATGTTCTCCCTGCATATTTGTCATAATGCATCGAATTACTGCGTTTGATAGAGTCTGACTCCCTTCTTGCATTAATTTATGTCCTGGTAGACAATGTTTCTTGCTATGAATATCTTGCAGGAATAGAACATTCGGTCTGAGTGAAGAATACAGCCAATTATTTTTACTCTGTCTCACACTGGGTCCTATTCTGGTAACTGTGTCATTCTGGAAGAGGAGTCTGCTGTGTTTTCACTAGTGCTGTTTCTGAGGGAGCAGCTCTTGTCATTTGCAGTAGACTGAGGCACAAATGGCAGACCTCGAGGGCTAACGTCACCACTCACAACTCCAACAGGTGGAAACACGCAGCTCCATCTGTGTCTCTGACAAGAAAATGGTCCCTTTAAGCAGGGCTTTAATCCACTGCTGCTGCAGAGAGCACAGAAACTTGGGTGGTTATCACAGAATCTTGTTCCCTGGTGTTGCAAAAGAGCAACCTGACAGAGGATGTCCTGTCACATATCACCTGGGGAGAGACAAAGCAGTCCCAGGCTTTGTCAGGGTGCTGACTTCCCCTGAAGATGATGGTGGGGTCTTTAGACTCCCAGCTGCATGTCTGGAGAAACACTGAAAACCAGATCCCCCAGTGAAGCAGACTGGGCTGAAAGCTGACACTTTAACCACCATCTTCAATGGTCAGTCTGTACACTGAGGCTTGTGAGCTCTCTGATCCTAGGGCTGAAAAGTCTGAAGTTTTTTTTTGGTTCATTTATTTCCAGTTTGTAGAGAACTGATTTTCTAATTTACCTTTAAACACAGCAAGTGTGACTGGGAAGCACAAGATGGAAAGGAAGCAACTGAGTAAGGAAGAGGGCTGAATGATGTGAGCTGTGTCTGTCACAGTTAATATCTGTTTGAAATCTATTCAAACTATTGAGAAAAAAAACCAAAACAACCAACTTTGGTAACATTTCAGCATCCTTCCTCTTTCAGACAATCTATGAGCTCACAGCTAACATCCTCATTTACTCCTAAAATACTCTGGCCAGACAAGAGGTAAAAAAGAGACTGAAACTCTGAAAGTTTCATAAAATGCAAGGACAAAAATAAGATTTCAGGCCTTTGGTGTCTGTCAAGGGAAGGAAAAGAAAGGTGCAGTGTGAGGCTGGAAAGCAGCTCTCTGAACCGTGCAGAGTGCTCTGAAGAGTTGTGCCCAGCCACAATTGCAAGCTTGTTGAAGATTAATCTAGTTAGTGACCCAAAGGAAAACACAGAAACAATATGATCAGCTCAGCAGTTCTAAAATAATTTTGGTCTCTATTATGTCATCCTCTTTAAATACCAATTGTTTGTTGCTGTTCAGTTGCCTATCAGCACTATTATTAAGAACTCCTATTTGCCATTTGTTCTTTCCTGTCCTCTTAGCAATAACTTCCTCTCTTCATGTTTCTTCTACCTGAGAGCTGGACATCTGTCTTCCTCCCCGTCAGGACAAACAGCTCAGGGCACTCTCTCCACTTCTCTGTGCTCAGCTGAAAGCTGTGGCTTGTTCACTGGGTTTTTTTCTTCTCTCAGCATCACAAAGCTGCTGCAGTCCTGGGCAGGCCAGATGTGCAGATGGGCTGGGGGTACCAACAGCTGGACCTCGAAGGCATGGATGGGAGCCAAGATTACTCTGGGAATGGAGATGCAAATAGGAGAACATTCGTTCCCAAAGTGGGTTAAAAAAAGTCACTTATTTACCTGTGAAGCAGGAAGCGACAAGTGAAATCTCCCTTGTTTGTAGTCCTGGGTATTTAGTTTTCAACTTGATAAAGTGCCAGTAACTGCTGGAGGAGGTTCCTTGGGGCAGGTTGTCCTGCTGTGTAAATCAGTGGTGGAAGGTCATGGATTGATAACTGTGTGAACTGGTTGAGATTGTGCTCCTGGGAATCCCTCTTTGGGAAAGTCATTCAAAAGGCACAGCTTAGGAAGGGACTGATCCCTTTGCTGCTCACACAGGTAGAGTTCCAAGGCAACAAGACTCCATGTTTGAACTCTGCCAGTGTTCCAAGATGCTCACTATTCAGTGGGTTGTGGTTTGGTTTTCCCCCCCCTTCACGTCAACTATTCCTTAGTGATCATTTGCAAGCACTTGGCAAGCTGTTGGATTTTACACTCCAGTTCCCACCATGGTTCCAGGGTGGCTGTACTTGAGGTGAGCTTTGCTTTGGAGAAGCATTTTGCCTCCTTGATGCCTTTGCAGGAAGGTAACACCTCACTGCTGGAGGAGGAACATTTACCATCCCACACTGAATCCCAGCTGCTGAAAGGAGTGAGCTGGGACCCATGTGTCACAGCTGCTCAGCCCTGGCTGTGCTCCCCTTGCTCTAAAAGGCACCTCTGTTGGCTTGACAATTAGACTAAAACTTTTCCATGACAATTATCTGGACTGCAAAAGTTTCAGGGGTAACTAACAGGATGCAGTTTGAGGCTTCTGATTTTTAACTGTTTTATAGAGAGAAAATACCTGCAAGTTGTCACAGTTCTAATCTGGCTTTTTCCTGGAAGCCAAACAACCACTTGCATTGCAGCACAAAGTGTCTCAAACTAGACACCCAGAGTCCCTTAAAATACTGACATATTTGTGCACCTTGTGCACAGACCAGCAGGTTCCATAAGAGAGGATGCTGATGAGCAAGGACTGGAGTTTCACAGCAAACACCATTCCCCTTGCACTCTGCTCTGCAGCACAACTGAGCGTGGGGCTGGTTCTACAACTGGTTTGGGATTTGCAGCTCACAACGCTGCACAAGACAGAACATCTCACGATGCCCTGTGGTGCCCAGCTTACATAATGTCACTTGCATAATCCCAGCAAGTACAGTCAGGGTCTCTCTCCATGGGAAATTAAGGCTCTCTGGGGTTTTGTGCCACATGTACACTCTGAATTACCCAAGTTTACCACAGATTCCAGTTTCTTCTAGTTTAACTCTGTGACCAGTGAGGCTATGAGGCTTGTCCCTGTATCCTTGAGTTTCTATCACCTTGCAGTCAGAGCATCTGTTGGACTCTCAGCCCGATCTGCTGGGTTATTTGCAGACACTATTTCCCCTCTTGCAATCCAGATACTTTGGTCTTGAACTTTTGCCAGAGTGGTGGCCTCTCTTATATGAGAAGTCATTCCTTTTCTGGAGAGTCTCAGAGAAGCCAGTCTGAACTCCAGAGATCTTCTTGACAAAGAGAGAGTGTGGCTCTTAGAAACTTCTTTCTTTTCCTCCAGCCTGAGTACTCTTAATTACCACAGGGTAATTACCAGTGGATGAAATCCAAGCCCCTGCAGACTGTTTGGTCACCAGTCAGTGACTTCACCTTGGGCTGGGTTTCACTCACTCTTCAGTTCTGAGAGAGACTGAACAGATCCCATCAAGAGCAGAAGATAAAGTTGATTTGCTTCATTTTTTAACTTGCACAACTCACATTTTTTTCAGTGTTTGTAAGCAGAGTTAAAAGCTTTAGGATCTTTAAACTCTCTTCCTGATGGTGGGATTCATGTTGCCAGAGGCAGAGAGCAGGATTCATCCCACCCCAAAGCAGGCTGTTGAAGCCAGACAGGTGAATCATAGCCCAAAAGCCCCTGTTTCCCCCATGTTGCAGGGGGGGTGGCTCAGCCCAGCCCTTGGTGCTGCCTGCATCCAAACCTCATAGTCACCTATGGAAAAGCGCCCAGACAAAAACATCTCTCCTGCTCCGGTGGCTCAGGCTCCCCAGGCTGGTGCTGGTGGCAGATTTGGCAGAACCAGCTCCTTTGTTCAGAAGGAAAAGCTCTAGAGGATCAGCCTGCAGGTCTTTGTGATGGAGCAACGGGATCTGCCCGGGAGAAACAGCCACGCTGACCACAACCTGCCTGGGAATTGGCATGCTTCATAGAGCCTTGCTGGGTGAGACACCCCTTGAAACGATGCCACCCATCCCAGGGAGCTCATGGAATGAAGGAGGGAACAGCAGAGTCACCCAGCAAACTCCAGGGGTTGGCTCAGCCCCGTCATCACCACGGGACCCTGGTCACTGCCCACGGCGATGACAGCCCTGTGCTGGGCAGGGGATCTGGGGGAGGTGGCCAATGAGGGGCCAGGCTGGCTCCAAAGCCAGCTTTTTGCAAAGCCCCAGATCAAGCAGCCTTCCATTAAGAAGGAGAGCAAGGTTAGGACGAGCAGCATTACAGGCAATCTGGAGAGGTAAGGTGATAGTTCTGTCTGAGGCTTGGAGAGCAGATGGCCCAGCCTGGGAAGGCCAGGGGCTCGCTGGGTCAGCAGGGTGTTATTTGCCTGTCTGTAGAAGTAGAGGTTTGTTTATTGATGTTAAAGAATTAAATAGCTGCAGACACTTGATAGTGTCCTCAGGAAGCTAAACAGATTTGCTGTATCTTGGAGGCTTGGATGCTCATTCCAGGTGAGAAGTTAGTTGGGTGTGAAGCTGTGAAAAACCCTCGTAAGGTGCTGGCTGCTTTTGGGGTCTGGGTTTTGAAATGGAGATTTGTGGTCAGAAACTGTTGAGGAGCTTTCTACTCATGGAGCCAGACTGTGACAGAGGATTTTTCCTCCTTTTTTCCCCCCACTGACTGCTCTTTCTCACTAATCAGATCCACGTACAGAAAGGGAAACAGAGCAAGTAACTGAACTAACTTGGTTAAAATTAAGATGGGAAAAAAAAAAATAGTACAGCTTGCTAATGCAAAGCTGAATAGAAGAACTATCTTCCCTTTTTCACCTGGCCTTGGGATGGATTGCTGCACAAACCCAGGGTGAGCCTGTTAAACTGTTTATGACAGCGTAGGCTGCAGCTTTTCCTAGACAGTGGTAATCTCTTCTGCAAACCCCCTTACCTCAACGTGACACGTCTTCACCTCCAGCCCTGCTGTCCCCTGCTGTTCTTTCTTTCTCCTTCCCATTCCTCAGTCCTGCTCCCTGCTAAAAAAATAAATAAAAATTAGAAGTGGCAGCTGCTGGAAAGTACAGTCCATTTGTTTTATGATGCTGCTTTGGGAATATGATCCAGAGCCTACATGAGAGAAAGAAAGCAACAGAGTGAAGGAGAAAGTGGGGGGAGGCTCAGAAGCTGTGAAAAAAACATCAAACTTGCTTCTTTTCAATTGAGTATTAGAAGCTGAATCTTTACTGCGAGGCTCAGGTGTAAAGCAGAACTGCTACTGAAGGTCCTAGCTTGGGAATCCAGAAGATTGCTCATTTATTCTAGAGTTTGGGGGTTGTTTTGTACCAAATTTAAAGTGCATGGAAATGTCTTTGATTGTCTCTCACCTCTAGTGAGAGGTGCTTGTAATGAGGGTATTGAGAGTTCTTATAGAGCAAAGGTGTGATTTTTACTGTGACTTTTTTCATAATTTAGCATTTCAGGTAAAGAAACAAGGCTCTCCCTGGAAGGCATTTCTGTTCATGATTCTGACTCCCGATTCAGTTACTTACAGGGCACAAAAGACACAAAAGCAGAATATGCTAAACCATGGCAGCCAAAACTATTCATAGTTCTACGCCTTGGGCTTCTGCCAAGCAATTAATGGAAACTCAGACTGCTTATTTTTGTTGTCAGGTCAAAAAAAAAAAAAAAAAAAAGGAAATCCACTCCTCCTTTCAGCTCCTCTCATTCCTAAAGGGAAGCCCTTAGAGAGATGCAAGAAAAAGCCAGTTGATGCTCCATGAAATGGGTGTAGCACAGGTAGACTGGGTGCAGTCAGAGGTGATGGTGCAGAAAGCTGCTGGGCTCAGCTCTCCTGCCCTTTGGCCAGAGTTTCCTCGCTCCATCCTGGGGACAGGGGCTCACCTCTCCTTCCTTCCCCCCACATGGGGACACGGGCTCACCTCTCCTTCCTTCCCCCCACAGCTGTCCATGAAGGAGGTGGGCGACGGGCTGCACGAGCAGATGAACTGCATGATGGGTGCACTGCAGGAGCTGAAACTCCTCCAGGTCCAGACAGCGTTGGAGCAGTTGGACATCTCAGGGAGCCGAGGCACCGGTTCTGGCCCCGAGCAGCAGCCCCGGTGCTGCCGCAGCCGCAGAGACGCGGGCGGGTCCCCGCAGGAGCAGCGGCCCCAGGGGGAGGCTCTGGAGGAGCCCAGCCCCCCATCCCTCACCTGTGCTGTGCCACGGCCACCTGCCTGGAGCCGGCCCCCTGCCTTCCCAGGGGATGGTCACCTTAGAGACGCCCCCTCCTCCTTCAGGAGCCTCCACGGGGAGGATGTTTGTCACCCAAAAGGACCTTCCTCCATCCCCAGCGGGGCGCAGCCCGGGAGCCAGGGCACGGCTGGGGGGTGGTCGGGGCACCGGGAGTGCCCGGGGTGTGACGATGGCCACGACTGGACGTCCTCCCTCATGTCCCAGAGCAGGAACCGGCAGCCACTGGTGCTGGGGGATAACATCTTTGCAGACTTGGTTGGGAACTGGTTGGATCTGCCGGAGCTGGAGAAGAAGGGTGAGAAGAACGAGGCGTCCCTGTCCATGAGCAGATCCCAGGAGCTCTGCAGGAAGTTCTCCCTCACAGCCAACATCTTCAAGAAGTTCCTGAGGAGCGTTCGGCCAGACAGGGACAGGCTTCTCAAGGAGAAACCTTGCTGGCTGCCTCCTGAGGACAAGCAGCCTGAGATTTCTAAGAGACCCAAAAAGATGAGCAAACTGAAGGGGACATTTTACTTCCCCCTTCATGGAAACATCCAGAACCATCACAGCAAAGCAGAGCGGTGCCCAAGGGCAGAAAACAACGGTGAGAAAACCAGAATGGGCACCAAGAAAGTCCACGATACTATAGACTACACCCAGTCTGGCTTTGACATCAACACAGCCGTTTGGGTCTGAGCTTGTCAGCGTTCTCTGCTCACCCCAGGGAGGAGCTGGAGGGTACACATCTTTTCAGGAGACCCCTGAGCTCTCAACAAGGGCTGAGATGAGTCCTCTGCAGACTGTCCTCTGGGCTTCAGTTGCCTGCAAGCAGCATTTTCTGGAAAACTCTGGCTTCAGGGGCAGTTGGAGCAGCAGCAGTAGCTGACTCAATCCCTGGGGAGAGGTTTTTGGGGAACTGGTATTTGCAAAAACAATCAGAATCTTTAGCAGCTCTAGGTTGAGTGATGCTCCTGGAGCATCAGGCTCACGAGAGCCACTTCAGGTCCATCCCATCATCTCCAGTTAAAAGCAGCTGCAGCACAAACCCCTCTGTGTGCATGTGTGTGTATGAGTGTGCAAATACATATATAGTTTTATAAAAAGAATCTATTCCTGCTTGTCTGCACTGACACCTGGGTTATAAACCCAGCCCTTCAGTCCTTATACCTGAAGCACTTGTTATTTAAATGGAAAGATGTTTGGATGTCTAAGACTTGAACTGTTGCTCAGCATGGGGTGTTGAACCCCAGCGTTGTTGCATCTCCCCCCAGACCTCATCTCTGCTGCACTCCCAGCATCTCTCCTTCCCCTGCCAGTTAAACCAGTAGCACACAAGGCTCCTTTCCAGGATTTTTGCAGCCCCCCAGCTCTCAGGGGGTTGGTTGCTCTCCCCACAGCTCACACCAGGTACAACGCTGCCAAGTTTATTGTTGAGGTTACGCCGAGATACGAAGTTGCAACAGACGTTTGTTGTTGTTGTTTCCCATTGCTGTTGTGTACAAACCTTGTCTGCTCAGACCCAAGCTCCTCAGTGCCCTGCTCTCCCAGAGTTACCAATAAAGTGTCAGTCTCCCACCTGCCTCAGGGTCTTCTCCATCCTGGGGTGACCCCCAGCCCTGCTTTTCTCCAGTGCAGAAGCTTCGGGGTTTTCACCATCCCAGGAGCCTGGCCAAGCAGGCACAAAAGGCTGGTGGGCTCAGGGCTGGGAGTGTGTGGGTGCTGCCAGCCTGTTCCCAGCAAGACCAGGGAGTCTGGGGAGCAGCCAGGAGAGTTTCCATTCAAGGAGAGGTTATAAATCACAACAGGGAGAAGAGCTACAGCCAGAGGTCCCTGCCAGGGACCCAGCAGTGTGCTGGAGGCACGTCCCATGCACAGCCCTGTGGGGAACACTTCAGCATCCATCACCCCTCAGCTCCAGGAAGAGCAGAGGGAGAAATGTTTGGGGACAAGCTGCTGCTGAGGGAAAGTTCTCAGAGCTCTGCAGTCCTTGCCCATGGAGGGTGACAGGGTCACACAGGTCCTGCCACAGGTCCCCTCCCCACTGTCTCCAGGAGCGAAATGTGATTGAGACAAGTCCCCAGCAGCTCCACAAGCCCCAGCACAAAGCAGCAGAGATCCCATTGACCCTCTTGTAGCAGAAGGGGAGCTGCCCAGGGGCTGCCCCCATCTCCCTTAGCTGGGAGCCAGCAGATGCTCAGTGTGCTCACCAGTGTTATGTTGCAAAAACCTGTTCCACTCACTCCAAGTTTAGGAAGGGCTTATGTGCACCACTAGTATTGTTTTTTTCCAGACATGCAATTCTATTCCTCTTGTAACTTCCCGAGGCAGAGAGGCCAGTGGAGCAGAGAGGCAGGGAGAGAGAAATTTTTTTACCCCCCTTGCAAATTAAATATAGGCACAAGACAAGCCTTGTTCCTGCCCATACAAGGAGAGGAGCGGGTCAGCATCCGAGAGCTATGCTCAGCACTGTGCTCAGCACTTTTTTCAGGAACCTGAGTTGCAAGCAAGCTTTTGTTTTTTCTTCTCCCCAGCTTGGGGTCTGGGTTTTTTTTCCTCCCTTTTCTTCATTTCTCTGAATGCTGAAGGGCTGTTTCTAAAGCATTTTGTCTTCCTCCTTTTATCAGCAGTATCCTGTTTGTTACAAATAGGTCCTCACAGCTCCCACCAACCTTTCTACAGGGTCAGCAAGGAGGAGAAGCAGCTTTCTCTAAGGAGCAGCCCACAAGAGAGCAACAGCTTTTCCTGCACCATCCTCAGTCCCTGCAGAGCACAGCCTCCCCCCAGGGCTTCCAGACACAACCTGGGGGACCCAGCCCCTGGACAGGCTGACAGAGCAGCAGGGAACACAGTAGTATCACCTTGTGATACCCCCACCCCATTCCCAGGAGCACATCCCAGACATACCTGCTTGGGAGAGCAGGGTGAGCTCCACCAAGAGAGAGCAGAGTGCTGAGTGAGGAGAAACTAGGAGCTGAGCACCCCCACCAGGGGCTTTTTAAGCTTGTCTTGAACATTGCCCTCAGCTGTGATGAGGGGGGTGGGCAGCAGGCAAGGGCCGGGCAGGGGGCATGGCCATGGGCACAGTGACACTGACTGAGACATGAAGAGTGTGTCTGCAGGTGGTCACCTCTCCACGACCACGGATTATCCGGGAAACAGGATGTGTTTACACAGGACACGGGGAGATGGGGAGCCTAAAATGCATGTTGGGAACTGAGTCCCTGGGAAAAACAGTTCTTTCCTCATCCCAATGCTGTCCAGTCCCAATCCCCACCCCCCTGCTGAGGCTCTACCCAGGGCTGGACAAACTCAGACCCAGCAGCTGTGGACCCCTGGAACTGTTGGATCCCCCCCAGCAGCTGTTGTGGGGCCACCTCCCCCACTGACTGCATCTGGGAGGAACCCATGGGAAGTTTCTCTTGAGAAAAGAAAACATCTGGGCCCGTGTGCTCCCAGCAGCTGTGGGCAGTGCTGGGTCATCCTGCTCGTGCCAGGGAGCTGGGCAAAGATCAGCTGCTAAATCAGCCTCCTCTGGCACTGCTTGGAGGAAACATTTCCATTGTTTCTAGTTTCAGGTGGAAAGGGCAGTTCTTGGCCCCAGCTGCCACCCACGTGTTCCTTTCCCACCCAGAATAATGGCTCCTGCTGGGTCTGTGCCCACTCCCACCCAGATCCCTGTGAGCAGGATCAGAGCCCCAGCACCCCCTGCTCCTCCCCCCACGTCTGCTCCAGGCTGAACCCCAGGCCCAAGGACAGAGGTGTCTGGTGGTGTTTGCTTCATTCCTTCTTTTTTTTCCAAGGAATTGATCTTTACCAGGGCACTGGGTACAGACACCTGGCCAAATACCCAACGTAGTTTCAAAGGGATTTGGTTCTCTCTGCCTCTTGAGTTTATCTTCAAAGGATGTTTTTGCATCCAAATAGGATTTTCCAAGATGTTTGCAGCGACAAATTCAGTGTGACCTCGGCTTCAAACAGCCACTTGAAAAGTGCAACTAAATGTATCTGGATCTCAAAGGTCTTAAGAGAAAAATAAATAAATAAATAATCTCTTTAAGGGGCATTCAAATAATAAAGAACATCAGCCAAGCCAGACATCCTAATTTAGTCTGCAGAAAAGGAGCTGCTAATAGACCAGGGTAGGACTTGTGAATTACCATTCCACTCCCCCAGGGACCTTTCCTGAAATTATAATGGCTTTCTCTTTTTTTTTTTTTTCCTCATGAAACTGCCATGAAATAGTTCCCCGTTATTAAGTATGAAACCTACCTAATTAGCAGAATGACAATCTCTAATGAGGCCCCGGCTGTGTTCTGCGTCTTTGATAGGAACAGTTAATACCCAACACAGGGCAAAAACACAGAAACTCCTTCCCCCACGAACCTGCAGCAGAGCTCGGCCGTTGGGATTCATCAGAAACCTCAGCTCGTGGGGAGTGCTGAGCCCAAACTCACCAGAGTTAATTTAACACCAGTAACAGTCGTTCAGAATCCAGGGATTAATGAACTGGCACGCGGGGAGCTGCTGCTCCTGGTGCACCTGGTGCTGGGAGGGGGCTGGTGCTGGGACTCGGCTCTGCCCGTGTGGAACCATCGCCCTGCCAGGGGCTGGGAACCTCCCGGTGGGGCGGGTGGGCAGGGGGCTGGGGCAGGTTGGAAGGTGGAAGGAGGCTGGGGCAGGTTGGAAGGTGGAAGGAGGCTGGGGCAGGTTGGAAGGTGGTCCCTGCCCTCGGTGCCCGCAGGATTCCTGTTCTGTGTGGGGAGCAGCCCCACCCACAGCCGGGGTCAGGCAGCGGCTCTGCCACCGCCCCCGGATCCAGCATCGGACGGGAGCTGGGTCTGGCCCCTGGGGCTTAATGTCTAGAGAGGATTTGGCTCTTGGCGTTAGCAGGAGCTGCTCCTCATTCTGCCTGCCCGGCGCTGCCTCCCGCTCCTCCGGCCAGATGGCCTCCAGAAGGCTCTCCAATGTGCCTGTAATTAAAAAGCCTTGATTTTCAAAACCATTTCACAGCTTATTCTTCTGACAATGAGATGGGGGCTTCTTAGGCTAAAGCTGGGCGAGAGGAGAGGAAAATCCCTGCTGGCTGCTGCCCCCGGGTTTGCCTCGCCCGCTCACACGGGGTCTGTTTGCAGTTTGCCCGCAGGACCCCCGTGCTCTGCAAATCCTGCCCCTGTGAAGCCTCCCCGGGGCCAGCGCTTGTTGTCCCGATGGTGCTGGGCTCTGTCCCCATCAGCCACCCGTGCTGACGAGCCTCAACTACCCTGAAAGGCTTTCTGCCTCCAGTAACCAGCTCCCCTCAATCCCTCTCCTACTGGCATCAGCAGGAGAGAAACCAATTGTCACACCCCGGCTGAACCACGATCCATTTCATTCCAAGTCCAGCGCCGCTTTATTCACTCCAGCGCACTCCCAATCACCTTGGCCATCCATCAACAGCAGAATCTCTTCTTTAAGCTGCATTTCCAAAGCACGGACCCTGCCCCTCCAGCTCCCCTGTCTGCAGAACGTGGCTGCGTTCGAACTCTCCTCCCTTTTGTCCGAGTTCATTTGTATCCACGTGGCATTTCGAGTCCAGCCATCGCACCCCCTTCCAGCTGGCAGGGAGCCTCCTGTGCTGGTTTTCAAGCATAAATAAAACCCCATTTTCTGAAACTATTTGCCCCAGCCCCTCGGCCGGGCGTGTGGCTCAGCACCCTCAGCCCAGGATCAGCCTCCCCGTTGGGCTGATGTTCCCAGACACCCCCTTCCCAGCTCTTTTTGCACCCAGGGGTGGGTCCCAGCCGGGTGCTCTCCCTGTCCAGCAGCTGCCCAGCTGGGTGTCCTGCAGGAGCCTCTCCTGTGCTGGCAGCACCGAGAGAAGCCTCTGAGCTGGCTCTGATTTCTTGGGAGAGAGAAAGGGAGAAAATCAATATTGCAGGAAGAAGAAACTGCTGCTCCTGTGCTGCTCCTCAGCGCGGGAGGCTGCAGGATAACTCAGAAAGCCAATGTGCTGTAGACACACACTTCAATCCCACTGTGGTCAGCAGGACACAGCCTCCAGAATCTAGAGGTTGAGGGGTCCCTGCTCATGTTCACCCTTTGAACCAAGAGCCCACCCAGGCACCAGAGGAAGAGGCTGGATACGGCCATAGGCTTGGGGTGGGAGCAGGAGGAGAGGGGCTCTGGGCTGACCTCTGACCAGCCCTCGACCCCCCTGTGGGGCTGGCACAGGGTTCCCAGGCAGGCAGAGGGGTCTCCTTGGCAGGGAGGGATGCTCGTGGCACAGTGATGGTTCCACGCTGGTTTTCCCACTCGGCTTCTGCGCTGGCACTGCTGCTGCCCGGGCAGCTGGGGGGGTTCTGCTGCTCAGGCAGGGAGGAGGGGGGATCTGCTCCCTCATTAACAGACTCAGCCAGCAATTCGGGCTGGACCTTCCCAGAGGGCTTGGCCACACTCACGCCATCGGGCTGCAGTTAGTGATGTGACATTTGGAACCCAGAGATAACGAACGTGACACTCTGTCAGCTCTAATTAGTCCCTTTGCTCTGCGGTGGCAGCCGCTGTAGAGGCAGAGCTGGGCCGAAGGCTGGCAGAGCAGAGGGGCTGCCTCCTCCCAAAGCTCCACAAGCAGAGGGGAGCACCAGGAGGAGGTTGTGTGGCTGGGTTAAGCAGTTGTCCAGTGGAGCAGCTGGTTTAGTCTTAAATGCATATGCTCACAGCAGCCTGCTTTGCCTGGCTAGGGTAGCTGAAGGGACACCCCAGGCCCCCACATGGTACTTTCTGTTCTCTGTGGCCTGAAAAACTTCCTCAGAGGCCTGACTGGCTGACTCCAGAGAACAGGAACATTGCAAATTATCTTTCACCTCTGCTCCAGACTGACAGCATTACAGCCCCGGGTCCCTTGTGAAGGGCACCATGGAACGAGGTCCCAGTGAACTCAGCATCTTGGCAGCAGCGTTGGCAGCAGCGTGGGCAGAGGCTGTGGCAGGCAGCAGCTAACGTGGCAGGGAACGAGCTCTCTGAGCACGTCTGAGTGCCTGCTGACTCTGCTGACCACGTCCAGCCCAACAGCTCTTCTGCCAGCCAGAAATGATGGCCGAGGCAGCCAGGAAAAGTGTCCTGGGGACCCGGGGGTGACAAAACCCTGCCCAGCTCCGGGATGTTCCTCGTGTTCTGTCCCACTCTGGAGTTACTCACTGCAGCTCTCCTGAGCTACCTGCTCAGACTTTCCGTCTCCTCAGCTCTTCGTTCTGTTCCAGACCAATTACTGAGAGTTTGCACCCAAAGGCAGCCAGCCAGGCGTTTATGCAGGCAGCTGCCTGATCTGCATGTGCTCATGCTAATTGTGTGGAAGCGATTCATGGTCGGCTTTGTGCTGAGTTTCCTGTACCCTGAATTGAGCTCTGCTTGGAAAAAAGGAAAGATCAGGTCCTTGGGATTGAAAAGAATTCAAGAGGAGATCTATTCACTGCTTACCTGGCTTTCAAAGATGTCACTGCTGTTGGCAACGCTCTTGGCAAGGAGTCCCTGAGCTTCTCACAGAGTATCTTGGTTATTTGCCTTTTTAAGGTGTCTCCTAAATAGGAACAAACCCTCTACATGCAGCTACAAACAAGAGTCTTGTGAAACTCGCTGGAGATAAGATGTGTTGCCAGGATCAGTCGAGCAAAAGTCCTTCTGCAGAGGTTTTACGAGGCCTCTAAATCACTCTGAGATGGACAGGATAAGACTCTCTTTACCCTGATTGTAAAACAGCAGAACCTGTGGTTTCTTACAAAGCCCCAGCGGGGCAATTCCTCCTGCCTCCCACCCTTTCCTCTGCCAGGAATCCTGCCAGGACCTCTCACCTCCCCAAGCTGAGCCCTGGCAGCAGAGGGGGGTGACAGTGACATGTGGGGATGACACTGGCATCCCAGGTCTGCTGCTGAGGGCTCGACGAGGGTGTGCTCATGTCTTGTGTGAGTTTAAATCCCTTCTAGGACAACCTGTCACTCCAGCACCATGTCAAAGGTAGATTTCCCCATATCCCTACCAGAGGAGATTATGTTCCCAGCAGGGGTTCAGGTTTTTTGCCATAATATGATTTAATGTGACAAGTGTAATTAGATGTGACACATCTTTGCAACAATTCACTACCTTGGAAAATCACAAACACGCTTAAAATAAACCAGAAGGCCGAGACTCTGGTACATCACAGCTGGAAAAAATAAGCACCAAGTTAAGGACTTTTCAGCGCTTCCTTTGGGAGACAGCAAAGTCATGAACATGATACTATAAATTAATTATTTAGCTCCCAGCCCTGCAATGAGAGCCATCTGGCCAGATGCCTTCACCCTCACCAGAGCCCCCTTGGACTAAATTGCTCTCCACGCAGAGAGGAAGAGCCATCCACGGGTCTCTTAATGGGCTGAGGCATCAGTCCCTGCTCTGAACAGACAGAAATAAACCAAAAATCACTCTTAGTACTTGGGTTCCCAAGTATCTTCATTTCTTTAGAACCAAGACAGCACTTAGACCTACAGTGCTGCTGTAAATGTGCACGGCTGTGCACTGAGATCTTGGGCTCAGGCTGATCCAGCAGGAGCTCAGGCTGCCATTGTCCTTCCCTGGAAAAGCCCCCGGACTGGGGGAGGAGGCTGCTCCCAGACAGGTACCTGTGGTTGCTCCTCATCCCTGCGGCTGAGGGCGAAAGGCTCAGACTATTCATTATGCACATCAAGATTAATTCTCATTTCCACTCCACGGGGCCCTCTGTTTACCAGGCAGAGCCGAGTTTTCATTCGCCACAGCCCTCAATTAAAGTGGGTTGTCAGTTCTGTTTTCTCTGAGATTCAGATGTTCACCGGCTCCCGGCTGCAGCGGTGCCAGCGTCCCCCACGAGGCACCGGGATGATGGAGACTGAGGGGAAAGAAAATCCTGTGTCTGGAGGAAGCAAGGAGAGGCTCTGGAGATGCTGGAAAATCCTCCGTGGTCACAGAGTGGAGAGGGGCCATGGGCACGGCGAGGACAAGAGGGGAGAGACAGAAGGGAAAGAGTTAAAGCTGTCTCCAGGCAGGAGAACAAAAAACACTATTGCACTCCTCTTGCTCGCTACGCTCATCTAATTACGTTATTTAACAGGATACCCTCTCATTGATTTTAATTACTCACATAATTTGGGAAGTAATTCACAGCACATCCCTGCAGGGTGCATGAGTCGGAGTTGGGAACAATGCGCTCAAGTCTCCCTCGCTACATGAAAGGAGAGGATGATGAGGGTGAGGAGGGTGAGGAGGATGAGGAGGGTGAGGAGGATGAGGAGGGTGAGGAGG